>QVOA01004366.1:0-66614 GCA_014825685.1 Pseudomyrmex cubaensis | reverse complement strand
GCGAGACTGTTCCGCTGTGCATCGAATATGCTGGTGCCGACGGCCGACGGATATATTATATGGTGATACACACAGGGTATGTAGAACGCAGATACAATTCTATCTTATTATCTCGATAAAAAAAAATTACGAGCGTTACTAGATTATTGAAGAAACTAAAATTATCGATTCTGGTTAATACACATCGACATTCCACGATTCTTCGATTTTCGTAATTACTAGTATTTTCGTATCACAGTCGAAACTGAAAAGAAAACTGGCAAACGCTTTTTTAACGCCGAATATCACCTTTTCAACGTCGATCCTCTTCAACATACGTTCAATATGTAATAGTCTGTAACTAGAAAAAATTGCTCCGAACTCAATTTCCGCGAATAGTACAGAATATTCTCTGTACTATTTCTCGAATAGTACGGAAATCTATCTGCCCGGTTTGCTTGGCAATCTTGTTATTCGAGTTTGTCCGCGCAAGGCTATTAATATTGCGAAACTTCTCAATTTGCCGACGAACGAGCGAGGAAAAGAATGAAATATATGTAGATAAATGGGAGAATACCAGAGAGGGGTTAGAGGGGGATGAAACGTACGAACAAAAATCGAAAAAAAAAAAATAGCGCGGCACAAGCGTAATTTAAAGCGCTCGCGGTATATACTCGGGACATTAATAAGTATTGCCGTTTGACGATATAATGAATTAATATTTGAATGTGGAAAATTGAACGCATTACGTGTCATGAATACGTCACACATCGGCGCGAGTGTGGAGAGTTTCATATTATACGATGTGTTGTGGTCAACCATCATAAATCGAATAAATTTGTCCGAGTCCCGCGCTTTCGAACGGCTATAACAGCGTCGTATAAATTTCGTACATACATTACGAAGATACCTTTTTTTTATTTATGTACGATATTGCATATCTAATGACACAACGTTCTGTAATCATTATTTTTGATTTACAAAAAAAACGAAATTCACATTTCTGCACGTATAATCGCTTCTACATGTTGAATAGAATATTTTGTTGAAAAATATGGTCGAAGCAATTGACATTTATTAAGTTGAAAGTTTGGATCGAATCTTGTGATGTAAAACACGAAAAATAACAATAGTTCTCTCCGAATCGTAAGGGCGACAAGAACGATCTATTAGGTTGCGTCGGCGTTGGGATTCATGAGTGCCTTCATCATTCCGCTCAATGATGCGTCAAACGCAATCAGAGTCGAGATTACCCGACGAAGCCGGGAGCCTCGCACTTCCCATAACCATATCCTACCGATAATCTAACCAATTATTGTAGTTCTCTCGTCCCGGGACATGAATGCAAACGGTGTGCAGGATGTGCGCGACATCTGAGAACATTATTTCTGCTTTGTCGACTGCGCTTCATGTTTTTTCCCCTCTTTTTTTGCACTTAAAACACAAATTATATCACACACGCGTATGTAACATCTCGTAGATATAGAAAAAAAAAACTCTTCCGTTTCTCTCGTTTATTCGGCAAAGCAATTAACAATTACATCGCACTAATTAGAAGAATTAAAAATGTTCGAAAACCGTCAATTACAGGCACTCTGTTGACAGAGTTTGTTTTACAAGGCTCGCGCATCGCGTCGCTCGATCAAAAGCTGTTTTATTTCGAAACGTTTTTCGCTAATGAACTGTGTTTCCCATTCAGTGCAAATACTTTATTCTCACGGTAATTATCCGGGGGGAACGCGCGGGAAACGCGCACTTTGCGAAAATCAATCGCAAAGCACGGAAAAATCGCAGGAGAGATCATCGCGATTGTTCTTCGTTTTCCGATTGCCGATACGTATTGCAAATTAGGTTTGTTCACGCGGTTGCCTGAGCGTTTTGTCGGAACGTTTTCAATCCCGTAAAAGCGACGTAACCGAGTTAGCCAAACTGATTTCTCCTACTCCAGCCTAATTGGCCAAGCCTCCAGTTAGATGTCCGTTCTCTCTTACACATACGTACACACACACACGTACTGTCGCACACATTTCTCTCGCAGCTAGTTTCTAACTTGCCGGTACACCCATCTCTAATTAAATCTTTACTCGGAACATCTGATTTCGCGAAAGAGTAAATACTTTTCTATCTCTTACTCGAGAAAAGATCACAATCAGCCGTCTCTTTTTTTTTTTTCACCTACTTTTGATTTCGCTTTGGAAAATGCAAGCTTGTTTGCGTCAAGAATAACAACTGAAAAACATCTTTATTTAATGTACGATATACAATAGATGCAAATTCTCGCGCATTATTATTATTATCAGAAGAATCGACATAATCGCGACGCATCGAGGCGACTTGTATAGAAGAAAGTTTTTAAAGTCCACTTGTCACATCCTTAGCGTTCGGCTCCTTTCTTTCCCCTTCCCACCCAACTACAGTCGCAAGAGTAAATTCGATTCAATCTAGCGCTAGATTCGAACGAGTAATAACGTTACGGAGTTGGAATTGCGTTAACGATCGAGCTCGTTGTCCTTGTCGGGCGGAGAGAAGTAGAGAAAGGCGGCGGAGTAACGGCCGGATTGGTAGACCGAGTCGAATCGATCGACAAGATCTTCTAATTAAATTGGACTTTCCTCCGCCGGATCTCCTTCGTCCACGCCCGTCCTCTATTCCCGTAATTAAAAGGTACCTTCTATATAAGGCATCGCTCCCTTCCTCATTCCCCGCTATTGTTATTCAACGTCCTATCATCATTTCGCAGCTGGGCTGGAAACAGTTTTGTCTGCCGATATGTGTGTGTGTGAGCGCGAGTGCTGTAAAGCGCGGGGAAATACCGTCAAACTATCGGACGGGGCGGTCCGATGAGTAGTTTGTGTGTCAGAAACGCCTCGTGTGTGGAATATCGTATTTACATACTGTGGAGTTTGTTAGAGCTCGCGCGCGACAGGAGTGCGCCGCAAAACCTCTATGCATAACGTGGTAGACCGCGTCTCCCAGCTTCAAGATGTATCCGCGCTCGACGGTTTCAGCAAAAGCTGATTACGTTACGTAAATACATCAGATAAAATATCGCGCACGCACAACATCGGTGGAATTCAACCGTATTTCACACACACTCCACTCGACTGTCTGTGTTACCTCAAGCTTCTCCGGTGCACGCATCCGCGGGAAATAATCCTGTAATAAACCGTGTGCGCGAGATGTGCTTAAATGACCTCGTCGAGGGCGTTATTAGAGTTTAACCGTCGAATGCAGGATATTAAAGACATAATAAAGTGCGTCTTCGGCAAATATTCGACAACGACTAATATTATCCCGCAGCACGCGCTCGCGTCCGACCCTCTCGTTTGCTCTAGGTGCGGATCTTGAAAAATCAACTCCGTAGTATATATTCGTAAATCCGTTATAATATCTCCTCCGCGCTTCCGAACCGTCCCGAGCGCATTTTGCTCTCGCTATAAGCAGATTTTCCTGTCTGATCCGCAAGTGAACGTTGTCGCGTTACGGAAACCGTAAGCAGTCACTCGTGCGCCGACAGTTCGGTGCGACGGACATTCGAAAGTCCGCGCCGCGATTTAAACGCGTTCTTTTTTTCTTTAGGACGCGATTTAGCATCCGAATGAGTTCACAGTAGCTTTCGCAATTTCACTCACTTCCAATTGTTTTTGTTTTTCTTTTTTTTTTTGTTTTTTTGTTTTTTTGTTTTACCGCCGTCTGACTGTCTCTGCGCGTCGCGTTCTCTCGGTCGTCGACATGTTTGTCGACACGAACACAATCGTATATACGCGCGCCCGTATAATCACGTGCAGTCACTCGACCGTAAAGTCTGCGCGCAAGCCACCGCCCCGGCGCGGTACACGCCACGTAGAAATCCCCATAGGCACGAACTCCGAGACGCGAGAGCGCAGCTTAATTTCCGAGCTATCTCGCGCGATATTAAATTATCAATCGGGCACGTTCCGGTTTTACTCCCAACCGCGAGAGCTGTACACGAGTAGATCGCGCGCACCGCAACGAAGAGAAACCAGACCAACCAAGATATACACAGCAACTTCTTCTTTTTTTTTTTTATAGCCGATAGCCGAGTTTTTGCTCGAACGAAACTCCTTCGCAATTTAAAGTACAATGTGGTAAGAATGTTACGAGTCTGAGAATAAAATGTACACGAAGAGTAAAGTGATGCATACACGTACGCGTGAAAAAAGGGAGCGGTAAATGGCTCGTGGAAACATCTAACGAGGAAGCACGTGGAAAGTACGGAACGTGCGGAGTTATGATAAGTTGAATCTCGTTAAAAGTTTCCTTTTAACACTCACAGAGATCTTATCTGCGACTCGGCGAGTACAACGCGCCAAAAATGAGTTGCTCCGTTCGCGCGGAATTTCGGTAACAGCCCGTTTTCGCGCGGCGCTTGCGATAATATTTCCCTCCTTCCCCCGAGCAATAACGAGATTGTCGACGAAAAGGGGAGAGGACTAATACGTAGCTCTCGGCTGAACAAGGGTAAATTTACGTTCCTCCGTACCTGTCGAACCGATCGACTTACCGTAGCTGTTATTGCTATCCTGAGCATAATCGCGCAGTCAAACCGCCGGAGCGCAAACTCCCGATGACTTTGATTATGCGCGTATATGCACGCACACGCGGATTACATTTTACGCCTGACGTGTACGAACCGCATGGATTAACTTCGCGCAGAATCGCTATTCTCTCTCTCCCCGCCACCCACTCCCTTGCGCGCACGGCGCGTTTCGCGGGATTGGACTTAACCAATTTTGTGTCTAATTAGCGCGGCGATGCATCATGCGCGGATAACAGCAACACCATAATGCCGTTAAGCATACTTGTAGCACCAATTAAGATGACGGAAATTTAATCTCGTTTCACAATGGTAGAGACGTGATTCACGTGCGCGCATCAAAACCAAGTATAGAAACGAGCAACTTGTCCGAGCTCTCGAAAATGTTACGTTTTCTTCAGGTATGTGAAGATATAAGTGTTCATCAGACATTGATTGAGAGCAAAATTTTTTATCTTATTGAAATTCAGTTTTTGTACATGCGAACTCTCTCCCATTGAGTTACGCACTTTTGTGTGCAATTGAAAAATATTTTATCTACGTACATTTTGCAAGACAAACTTGATCATCCGCGCAATGCTGATCCGGCTAAGGAAATTTAACTGTGAAATGGCAAGTGAATATAGGTAGAGACTCCGACAAGCAACCAGGGACTCGAAATTTAGTTATGTCCATACGTGTACCTATGTCGCTCCCGTCTCTCTCTCTCTCTTTCTCGCTCGCTTCGTCTGTTTCATGTTGGTTGCCGCGATTCCTAATTCTATTTACGGCACTTCCCTAACTAAAACATTACGTGCAAATAGTTTGATGCATTCATTTCGAAATATGCTCACAAAATTCCGCGCAAACTCGCATTTCGCGCAGATTCTCTAAAATAAATGAAGTAATATAACATTAATATGTAAAAACGTGAAATATCTCACACTGCATTATTAAATTCCTTTTTAGCGCATATAATGTCATATTTTCTATCGCATAAATATGAAATTATTGTTGTAATCTTTTTACGAGGTAAATTTATTGCAAAATTTGTGCGCGCGTTTTTAATACAATAGTTATATTAATATATTCCTACTGTGATTTTAATATTTTTGTACATTGTATATTTTGATGTCTAAATACGCGAATATAAAATATTTCTTTTTTTTTCTTCCGCGCGGGAAAACGATTAACACGACGACAGGAGATAACGCGTTGCGCGAAGCGGGCGTCACGTTATTTGCGACGTGGCACACAACGATTTCATCATCCACACGGACGAAATTATAATAATCCCGATGTAATTTCGCGCGCTCGCCCGAAGTAAACGTCGACGAGTCGAGCGCCGGTGATTTAAGCGGCACTCAGAAGGATATGGAATCGTTCTATCTGCAGAGTGCATCGTTGAAACGTGCAGGTACGTACGAATCCGGAACTAGAAGGTAGAGAGGACGTAGACGATGGCCCAGCGCGAATAACGTAGCAATGGAAAACGCGGACCACTTAGCAGACTGGCGCAGGGCCAACTGCAATCCCTGCGCACACAGGCACGTTAAGCTGCCTGCATCCCGAGTACACCTGGACGGCTTCCGCTATTAATAGATTATCCCGACGAGCGTTCGCGTCTTGGTTTGTGCTGAATCGCCGCACTGTCTCTGATACGCCTCGATTCGCGCACGGGAACCCCCGTAGATTTTCCTTTCCGTAGATTTAAGGGCTGCGCGCTCCGCTAACTCGAAATGTCTCTCCGTCGCTACATCGAGCATCGCGAAATGCTTGGCGTTTCGCGCATTCTCTGTAGCGGCATACAATTGCGCACAACTCTCGGGAGATTCATTCCTACTGTATAACCGGCTTCACGCTTGGCGGTTATAACGAAAGTCGTCAGTGAGAAAGAGGAGAGCGGTTTTTTTAAATTCTTAGCGAGCCCGCAGAACAACGCTTAAATTCACGCCGAATGGTCTCTCGCCGTAATGTGCATATCCTCGCGGCTTTGCCACAGGGTTTAGTGATGTCCATTAAAAAATTGTGTGGCACCTCACCTGTTGCATCGGAACACAGGGACCGTGTTCCGACATTTTACTTAATCCAATGGTTAAAAAGCCCGACGAGGAAGAGTTCTTCGTGTTCTCATGTGCGAGTGCACGCGAGGCGGTTTAATAATAATAATGTGCTGTCATCGCGACGCGATATATGTTTTCATTACCGCGCAAATCTCGCGATCTCATTTGTCGAATTTATTTTTTTTTTCTTTCCATCCCGATAAAGCGTTCGAAGAAGCGTTGTATTTTTTTTAAATACTTTATTTAATGCCATCTATCATTGACATCGACGCGGAAAATCATTAACTTATGCCGGTCTCGTGTATACCGAGCGGCGATAAATTTCTCCGACATTCCGCCTTCATAATTTTCCCTTTACAGACGCCGTACTTAATCTCGGAGTTTAATCCAGCATCAACGGAATTTTAGTGCTTCACTTTCGAGTAATTGATGAGAAGCTCCAACTAACGACACACCCACGAAACGAAATTCAATCCGCGTGCTAATTTCAAGTTTCTCTTTAATTTTATTTGCACGCGTACACAAATGCGCGCTGAAAGATTTAACATATTACAGAGATTTATTGTATTATTTTTATATATTGTGCAATATTTTATTGATGAAAGTTGTTTTATTATATCGTCATTTTACTGAAAAGTTTGCTCGCACGTAGAATGTCATCGCGTTTACTTTGTTTATATACCCGGTTTGCGCGATTTTCCGTATTTTCTAGACGATATGAAATTAAAGGCGGACGCGACGTTCCGTCGCTGCATTTCTCATCCTCCGCTACGGCTTTGCGCTCCTCTTCCAAGTCAACTGAGATCTAGACGAGAAGATTCACTCCCTTCAATCAGCCTGTTCCATATTTATACGCGGGCAGGCACTTCTCTCTGCAAAATTTTCCGCGAACTTCAAAACGGACTACATTATCATAATCTGCCGGAAGGTACGACACCGCAGGCCGAGAGAGAGAGAGAGAGAGAAGCGCGGCGCGGCTTTAACATAATTATTAATCATAATTCGCAAAGGCGGAACTTGAATATCTTCACGGCGGTTTTGCGCAAGGAATTTTTTTTCTGCGCGGCATCGCGCGTTGTGTAATTACTGCAACATGGAGGAAAATATATATAAAATGTATATACATGTATATAAAATGTATAATACATATATATATATATATAACACATAATATATATAATATATACATATGTATACATAATTATATACATATAATTTAACCGTATAATTAGGAAGCAAATTGTAAGGTCTGCGCTTTCCCTTTAACGATATTCTGAGAACATCCCGATTCGGTGTATTTCTCCCGATTCTCTCTTCTACGTTTCTCATAAATACACCGAGATGTAGATCGTTGCACCATGCTGTTCTCTCCAGATCCCAATTCAATATCTTTTTGGAATGTCAGTAACTGTAATGCACGTCTAAAACAGGTAGTAACCGAAATGGTCTCTACTAAAGCGAAACGTACATTCTCGCTTTATGGTTATACCGTACCGCGGTAACGACGCGCATGTAAAGCATGCAAAGCTCGCGATGAACAATTTTTCATGTCGGAAAATATAACTCCACCGACGTTACACGCGGTTATAAAGTTTGCCATGTTGCTACGAGAGCGACATAATATTCAGCTTTATGAGATTGCATGAATTTTCACGACTTATTGCGATTTTTCCATCCGCGTGTTTTTTACCAATTGATTAACATCTAATTTATTACTTGACGAAATAAAATATTCTTTTAACGCAGAATTATGTCTCATGCGATCACACGCACGCAAGCGGATTTGATGAAGAGAACTGAATTATAGAGACCGCGTCTTTTGCGACAGCGAAAATCGAGAAACTTTCGCGCCCGTCTTGTGCGATTAATATTTCGATTAAAACGCGCGACGGAAACGCGCAGCGGCAATTTTGCTCGTACATAAATCCGCGGACGTAGAGTTCGTCAAACGAGTTATCGGATCCGCACGAGGATAAGAGAAGGAGGAGAGGTTTAGGAGAATACCCCTGTGTACCCATCTCGTAAGCACTGAGAGAAGATTACGCTGGTACGTTGCCGTTGAGCTAATAATGTAACGGCGCGGCGACGGCCACGGCAGAACCGATGCCTCGTCGCGGCCCAAACCCTTTCATTGTTATTATCTTAATACGATAGTGTAAGGTCTAGTACTGTCTGACCCGCTCTCAGTTTAACGAGATTAGCATAATACCGCGAAGCCCTTCTCAGAAGTCTGGCCCCATACCTCGCCACCCTCTCGCCCACCCTCGTCCTCCTCATCGCGCCACTCACGTCTGACAGGGACTCATCGTCGGAGTTGCGCATCTATTCACCTGCCGGAGAGGGTTACGTGGCCGGCTGATTCACGTGAAAACCGGACGTGTCTGATACGGAGGAATGATTTATTCTGAACGAGAATTCGCGCGCGCTGCCTCTCCGGTTGAAAGAATCATCGCTAACGAGCGTTAACTTTGTACACGTTCTTGTTTCTTTCACGGAAGAAAAGCGCGCGCGGGTATTAATTAATTAAAATGCGCGCGTTAATGATAATTTATCATAATAGCAGCGCGTACGGGAATGAAAGCGTGACGTTTTTATCCGTCGTTGTTATATTTGCGCGAATGGCGCGGTTTAAGACGAAAAAGTTGTGTGTATTAACCGAGGAAGAGGGAGGTGAAAGGAGAGGAGTATGAGAACGGCGGGTTGAAAGATGAATGAGCCCGCTGCACATCGCCCGCATGAAATACATCCTCGGAGTACTAGGTCATAGCATTGCTTAAATTATTCATGACTTGCGGGACACTTTGCTGAAATTAGCATGCCGGCCATAATGTTAATGAATTTTTCAAAGCGGGGCAAAGACAGGAGTTCAAAGTGTACACAAAACACGACCGTGCGCACGTAATTGGATCCCTTCGGTGCTCGGGAATTACTAACTTTGTGTAACTATTAAGGATATTGTTCTCTTTTATTTTCTCGTCAAATAAACTTACATAATGCAAGTAATGACTTGCGATTAGTTGCATTAAAGACACACTTTGCCCGTCGATTCTGTTTGGTGTTTGCCGATTTTTATATCACCGTCGGATATCCGTTTAAATATCTTCGCGAAGTGAGTAGAAAAAAAAGACGAAGAGAAAATAAAGCTCCGCTTCTTTACTTTTTACGCAACAGACGTCAGAATTAATGACACACGTTAGACACCCCTCCAGCACAAGCGAAATAAAATACTGTTCTTCTTTCTTTATGACAAATGTCTTTAAACGGGATACAGAGAGTTTCCTTCGCCAACAAACATTGTTGTCTTGTGAGCGTATTCTCGTTAAAACGCGACGGTGGTTAAAGTTCATTGTAGTTCATTAAAGTTTAAACAAACATGTTACTCGTCGCGCGCAAAAATATTTTACTAAAGACGCGATAAATACTTTACATCCAACGTGAGAGAAATGTCATTTTGTAATTTTTATTTGCGTTTACTCGTGATATATTTGAACGTACTACATGCTTATAAGATATGTGATTATCGCGTATCGGTGAATAACAAATTTGTTGCGAAACTCTTGAAACACTTTGAGGCAACAATGTTCCCTGCCTGCAGTCTACTCAACCGAGTTTGCGTAACCACGTAAACGCCATCCATCGCGGAGAATGAAATACCAATTTATTACGACGTGCCTGTGCCGACGTCCCCTAACGCAAGAAAGTCGTTGCAATCTTAATAAGTTCATAATAATGGTGTTAATAATGACACGGTAATGTGCGAAACCCCGGGGCCAAGTTGTTACAAGAAGGAAGTTCTAATGATGTTGATTTAAAAATGCATTTACGGTTACCTGTGTTATTACACATTACGAGTTTTCTTCGTGTCTACAATGTATTCGATTAAGTATTAATTTTCTATCAGCGCTGATGTTTTTCCTGTTAGATATTGTACTTTTCCGATTATTTCTCTTATTTTAGTTTAATCTTGTCAAATCGATAAAACAAACGATACTCTAATACTCGTTTCGTCAGAGCGATAGAAATAGAGAAGATGCGCGCGCGCACGTTTCTTTTCACAGAAACTATTAAAGGAGAGCCGTTTCGAAATTATCTCTCGTTCTCAACGAGATTAAATTTCTAGAGTTAATCGTCTCGACGGACTCTTAATTCGCCGACTTGATTCGCAAACTCCTCGAGAACGCCATAGAAAGTCCATCTTTCTCTCTCTTCCTTCTTCCCTCCCTCTCTCTTTCTCTCTTAGTTCTTGAATCGTACCGACGCGTAAATAATTATGTACGCATAAATCTCACTGCGCCGAGTCGCTATACGAACCGTAACGATGAAACACGACATTTGGAAATTGCTGTTTTCAGAAATTTCGCGTCGTGCGACTTAATTTCGGCGCTTCATATTTTTCTGTGCTTTGAAATATCACTTGTCATGACTTTCTGCCGCATTTCGCGCATTCGAAGAGAAGAGGAACATCGCGTCACCTATTGTCACTTTAATAATAATAATCAAAAAATCTTTGACGCGTGGTACAATTCAAGAGAGAGAACCGAAAATGAATGGTACATATTTTGCGTGCGTTGACGACGTTGATTCTTATCTACACGTCGAGGACTTTTCGTTCGCCAGAACTTCAAATGTATACATTTCCGATCTTATCTTTCCCTTTCAAATTTAACACATCATTTGGCGCACGATTCCCGCGAATAAAGATTGGCGAGGGAATCGTCTCCCTTTCTTTGACAGTGACAGTCGATTTAAGGATTTGCTCCGACTTAGACGTCGGCGCGGGAAAAGGAAAAAAGAAGTTTATCGGAGGAGAAACAGATACTTTGACGGAGCAAAAGGAAGAAAGAGGAGGAGGAGGAGGAAAACGGAGTGAAGAGCTTCTCTTCCCGCCTTCGGGAGGTGGGCAAGGAAAAGGGTACCACTCGACGTCAAGTACTTTTCAGAAAAGCGGCTTGATGCAAAAGTTGTCCTTAAACAAAGCTCGATGCGAAGATCGACGCGTTGTCCCGAAACGTATCGTGAATTCATGTTTTCTGATCGGTAGTCAAACAAAAAAGAAAAGAGAAAAACAAAAAAACTCATCACATAACACGACGCGATATCGACGATCCGCGATCGGCCCTTTTCGCAGATTGTCGAACGAAACACGCACACGTAATGTGTTCGTAACGCATTAGCACAATTAAATCCTATAATGAAATAGCTCTATGCTGTGCATTTTCGAGTCGCGTATATATCGTATACGGCACATCGCTGCCGAATTATCAGCGACAATACTTGGACGAGGAAGAGTGTTCGCCGGGTGTTCGGCGTCACGCGACATCGACTCCTACTTCCGTTTCATCGATTATTTACCCTCTCAGGATGGGACTCTAGCGCGCGGCGAGTTCATGAACGTCGTGTAGACGTCACTTGGACGAGAGTTTCATTACACGCCGAGATGTTTTGCTAAACGCGATAGTATCAGCGTGACTGTTTGATGTAATCTCTCTTTTTCGCGTATCTTACAAAAAGTGCATATACATATATACACGATAGTGCCATATTTAATTAATTATCACTTTTAATATTTACGTACGTGTGAAAATTAAATTTTTATCATTCCGCGTACGTCAAGAATACTTCATCACACAATCAAATATTTCTGTAAAGCAAACGTGCGGCGAATAATTATTCACTCGGTTGAATTATCACACTTTTCGTGACGGACTCGAGAGGAAATGGTATATTTCCTCTCGAGTCTCGCGAGCGAAAGTAAAAATCGATCCGACAGACGCGCGTCTGCGTGTTCATTGGCCCACTTTCTCTTTTTTTTTTTTTTTTTCTTTCCTTCGAAGTGTTTTTCCAGAGCTCGAAAAAAGAAGGTAGGTCGTCGTCTCGACGACGCGGCGAAGTGGTTGACATATTGCGTAACCAGGATGATCGACAAGGTGCCACTCGAAACGGTTAAGCCACGGACACCCCGCGGCGAGTTGTCCCAGTGTCTAACCGAGATCTCCCTCTCTCTCGGCACGAAAACAGGCGACTGATTTCCGCGCGGCGGCGAGGCCTGCCGTCGGAGTAGGCAGCGAGAGAGATAGGCAAACGAGATTTAGCCCCGGGTGGTTCCTCTTTATAACGAAGACCGATGATAGTTGGGGCTTGGCCCGGAACCCGGGCGAAATAGCGAGGGCGAGAGCGCGGGAGCCGTTGTAAGTTGTCGGTTAGAATACCCGGCGAGGCTACTGGGTGAGGCCATTCATCCTGATTAGATGCGGTCTCCCGCGGGGACAGCCGGGGAATCTCTCGCTCGACATACCGGAGTTACTGCCAGAACGCTCGGAAAAAAAGACAGAAGTCGCGCAAGCTAGTCGCCGATTGTGCCATAAACACGATCACAAACAAACGCTCCCTGTTGATTTCTTTCACCGTCGTGATGTATGTTGCGAGCGCGAATTATGTGCATATGTCTGTCAGTCCAGACGCGCATGTCAGTTTCTCAATTACTAACTTTATCGATTGTATTAGTTTTGTAATTTATTATAATGAGAAAGTGTTTTTTTTTAGCAATGCGCTATTTTTCTCATTAAATGTAGGATTCATTAAAGTTATCTCGAAATATTAGATATTTTTGTTACAACAATCGTACAAAATAGGAAGACGCGAATACTTGATTACTGGCAGATTTATTCACACGTCCATGTAGTTCTCGTGACTTCTTCAAGTCTGTCGTGTCGAGGCGTTGTTGAACTCTTGAGCAAAGACGCGAGACGTCGGCATTCGCGTCTGCATATCTTTAGACTTACTCTCCTTATACTTCCTCGACTTCCACTTTCGCGGTTGCACGCTCACCGGCGCAGCGCAGCGGCGGCGGTAGCTCTTGAAAAACAATAACGTATCGTTGACTTTGAATTTTCTGCAGTGAGAGGAGAGAGGGGTGGATATAGCGGTTCGGCGTTATTTCGCTCCCGCGAGTGTTACGGGGCTGGGTTTTCGACCGTATTATTTCCCCTGCGGCACGTTCCACCGCTTCTCCCTGACTCCCCGCCACCTGACGCGCGGCACGAAGTGAGACGAGGAGGGAATAGAGGAGCAAACGAGACTGCGAACGCCGTCGTCAGGGTGAAGTTTCAGCCGCGACTTACCCCGCGCTTGCTTTCCCGGGGGCACGAGCGAGATGAAGCGACGGGAGCGAAAATACAAGAACCAAACCGAGCGGGGGACGTTAACTTTTTGGCACTTTCAAGTTTGATGGGATTTTCCTCCCCCTTCCCCTTTTGCTCTCATCTTCACAACTGAAGTTTTTTTTCTTTATTGCTGTTTTTAGCTTCCTAAACTGCCTGTCTCTCTCTCTCTCTCACGATGTCAAAAAAGAGAAGAGCAGCTGTGTTCGCGAGTTTGCGCGATTTCGAATGAATATACACGGTCATTCGATGAGAGAGGTCATCTCTCACTCGGTTTACGGAATCCTGTAATTATCGGGTAATACAATTCTCCATTCTGTGATCAACATTACGAGGATATATTTCGCGTGCCACATATAAGCGTGATGATACTAATTTATTCTATCTCCTGATACGTACTCATTAGCACGTAGCCTGGTCGAAACCTCTCTCATGAATCCTAATGAAAAATGTACGCGATACATACGCCGCATAAGCGCGTCCTCTGTGCTTAATCCGGCATAAACGAATTGCGACAGCGCTCGTGCGAGCCGATACAGTGCTGATTTACATACAGAAATTTGTTATGCTGATTACCGTAGAGGGAGAAAGAGAGAGAGAGAGACAGAGAGAGCGAGCGAATGATCGTTTCAGTCCGAAGAATCGCCGTGCTCTGCAACGGCCGTTTGTTTAATCGCCAATGAATTACCGCGACTTTTTGCGCGTGCTGCATACAGATGATATCCCAAATAATATCGCACACATACCCCGGTATCGCCGCGCGAGCGCAATATCGTATCGATTAATACACACGCGAGCGTATTTTAATCGGGCGATTTAAATCGCGATAAACTATTTTATTAAATTATTCAGATATATATTTTATACACGCAAAAAGCAGCAACAAAAGCAGCAACACGCTAAATTTCAACGAAAAACACTTTGTATCTAAAATATTTCAAGCTTTCGCGCTGAATTTGGTTTCGCTGCAGCCGCGAGAGAGGCAGCTTCGATTACATTCGGTGTGTGTTACAACGTGTGTGTTGCGATATTCTGTTTCGTTATCTTCTTGAGTGTCGATAAAAAGCGCCTTTCATCCAGCAGCACGGTGTTTTTTCTCGGAGACACCGGACTTTCTCAATTCGCGCGAGGAATCGGTATCGTAAAAATATCCGAGATAAAGCCGCAGTACGTATACCAATCAAACCCGCGTCAATAAATTACGCAGATAAAAAAAAAAAAAAAAAAAAAATTACGAGAACTTCCGGTCTGGCGCACACACCGAGGCCATAAAAAATCTGCGGTCCCATTATCGCGATTTTCAGTGCACCGCCTGTCTCGTGCGCGTGACGCCCGGGACACGGCGCATATACACACGGGAACGCGTTAGCAAAAAGTGCCGCCGGAATGCGGTGAAAATCGCGCAGGCGTGGTCGTACGGTAAACAATACACGTTTCTGGAAAACCCCGTGCAAATCCCCGCGCGCGCTTTTATGTTTTATTCCGGACCCCGCGTTCCGACGGGAAAATTTAATATCGTGGCCGCTGCAAACGACGCGCGTCCCGCTATATATAATATATATATATATGTATATATATATTTACACACACACACACGAATGTTCGTGCACAAAATCCGACCGAAAGTGCATACACCGTCGGTGCATCATCTGTCGTAACGATCCGATTGCGATTACATCGCGAAATCGTGACGCGTTTTCTTCTCGCTCTTATCTTTCTGGTTTATAAGAACAAACGAATTGAGAATTTACATTTGGTTTATTGCCCTGTACGACTTTTTTACATTTATATATTTGTGATTACATTTTGAGCTTGATAATTATTATTTACTGGAGTACGCGAAGATGGTTCTCGCCTTGAAAAGGCTCATTCGTTAAAAAGCTTTCATCATTAAACGAAGCTCATGGGAGAACTTCTTTCTCGCCTGTTTCTTTCATCTCCGTTTTCTCGATTAAATACAGTTCTATAAATATAGAGGCGCATGTATATACATATATTTAATATATGTATACACACACACATCTGATTGGATAATTTTATATGTTTATGTACAACTATAAACATAGATGCAGGAAGCCACGCAACAATCTGTATATATACATTTGAACAGTAGCGAAACGTCCCTTTCAATTAAACTTCCTCGTATGTTTATCTCGTTGTCAGAATTGTGCTTGGAACACCGCATGTTTGTCCCGTGCTCGAGAACTACTACTTAATTCGGTATTCCGTCCCGACCGGAAAGAGAAACTGGACGCTACACGGTGCGGCCTAAAAGTTATCCGAATTCATTCTCCCCATTGTTCCAAGCCGTCCAGTCAACCGAATCTCTTGAACAGTGATACTAAATTATTAAATAAAACATGAGATACACACCTGCTCGTGTAATTCAAGTAATTACAAACGTAGCAACATCGTTTCCATATGAAAAGTTCGTGAATTCTCGTAAAAAATTCGACTCTTTTTGCGTTTTTTTTTTTTTTATTATTTTGATGGAAAGCGAAAATAATTTTGGACATTTTGAATCCCGGATTTAAATTTCATAGTTTCTCTCTTGTCACACGCGTTATAGCCGTTGACACTCGCGCGCCGTTTTGTCCCCCTTGCGTCTAACGAAACGAACGACGCCATTAGAGCGACGCTTCGCGCCGCACGGCGTAACTTCATTTTTATGGAATAATGAGATTCGGCTGCAATTCAACGTATGCTGATCATCAATTCGCGAACGCGCGACTGTCCATCCCCGGCGCGACGTCGGGTTCTGCGAAACACCGTCATATTTCGCTCTTTCTCTCACTCTCTCCGAGATTCAACCTCCGATTTATATTTTTTTTTTCGGTTTTGCACGCTGCTCACATAGACATGCGCATAATACGCGCAGCAAGGGTGGCGAACAAAAGCGCTTTTTAGAAAAAATTTATTACTGCGTGTCGGGGATCGCGAACACGCCCGACGTGCAGTAGTTTCCTTTGCCTCGTAGAAGTCTGACAAGTCCTTTCACTGCCTTGTCTAGATACGTCACATACATGTTTCTGTTCCAAACAAAGTCTGTGAAGAGTTACATTTTATTGCAAGTTTTTGTTTTTTTTTTACACATTTTTGCAAATTTTAATTTTTCTGCAAAAATATATTAAAATTTTTGTAACGCTTAATATATACGAACATAATTCAGAAAGATAAAAAATGTTTGTATCGCAGTATTATTTTTACTAAATTTTCTAACAGTATATATAAGAAATTTAAAGGTCTGTTTCGCTGTTATAAATAATTTTTCTTGTTAAGATGGATTTTTTTCTGCAATAAAATGTACATATATCTGATTTTGTTGTTTATTATAATATTTGTGATAAATAATAATAGAATATTCCATTAGCTACGGTGATACCTCTAATTATTTGTTGTAACTAAACGCGGTTAATAACGATGAAGTATACCACAAATTTACAGATTATTCGGTGTTAAATAGGATTAACATTATTATTCTCTTCTGTGGAATACAAATGTAAATTGCAATCGCATTGAAATTAAATATAATTATCGTCATTATTAATGTTAATGTTACAAATACATTACTCTCTATAATAATAATACCTACGTAATAATTACAATTCATTGGTAATTGATAAATTTATTCTTTTCACACGAAATAGAGAATGACATATAATATATGCGAAAGAACAAAATTTTTATAATAGAGTCTAATTTAATTTTGCATTTAAAGCAAGAATGTGTAGAATCGAATTTGCGAACATATATGTTATTATCTCTCTCTGTTGGATTTTTCTCCTACTTTTTACTGACCGAGTGAATATTTGTTCTTTCATGATAGACAGAGAACGATCATAATCCACACGATACTCCATCACATGTTTAACATGTGAATAAAACTCCATTTTATTTGTTAAAAATTTTGAAAAATACCTGAAATCTATCGCGCTATGTAGAAATATTGCAAATGTGCGCATATCTGATGCAAAACAAGTAAACATTACGTTATCAAATGAATCAATGTAAAATTCGCTTTGTTTTCATCACTAACAAAGGTTGTTTTTGTTTTTCTATTTTCTTCTTCGTCGGAAAAATCTGTTATTCTTCATTTTATATACGACCGAGATTTCTTTCTACGTCAAGAATTACGTACAATTCGATTATTCGGTGAAAAATACAAAAGATTTACGAGAGAAACTCGATGTACTTCTGATGTCAGAGTGTGTGTGTGTGTGTACAATATATCAGAATCGAAATCTACACTGTTAAAAACAAACTCAAGAAATACGTTATTCTCAAACAAATATCACTTTCAATCGGACTGAATTAGAATTCAAATCCACCCTGTTAAAAACAAACTCAAGAAATACGTTATTTTCAAACAAATATTACTTTTAATCGGACTGAATTCATCTTTGCATTATAGTTTAGAATGCTTAATTCAGAACTTTGTTGTGTTTTTATTCTAGAAACCTCTCCGGTTTTTGCCGACTCACGCTCAGTCACCGTCGTTCGACCTTCGCGAGTGGTTCCGCGTTCCGCGTTCGCTCTTTTCGTTTTTCGTGATTTTGTTCCTCAAAGCGAACTACAAGCGGAAACGGTTATCGGGAGTGTCGAATGAAATATCAGGCGATCGTCGTGTGCCGTTAATTAGACTCTCGCGATCGCGATCGATAGCTTTTTCCGTGTCCGTAATCGGCTCAACTTTCGTCGGAGTTTCGAACGGATTGAAGTTGGCGTACAAGAGCCAAGTTGTCGCCGAATGCTTTCGAGTGATCGTAATGCCGTCGGCAAGTGCAGTGTTGCGTCGCGTATCTTTCTCTTGTGTTTGTGTTCGTTTCAACGTGAATTCTGATGATCTCGAGTGCGACAGTGTCGTGAAAAGACGTAATGTTTGACAATTATCGGGCGCGAGTGTAAGTAACCGGAACATGATGAATTCGTGTTGGTGCAAATAGACGTTCGACGATAGAGCAGTCGATTGAAGAGGCAGCAGTTTGGTGGAACCGAGTATCATCGAATTGCTGAGTTTATATTTATTAAACAATATATACGGACACAATATATTTTTTCTATGAATACAGTATAGCGTGACTTGGCTCTTTTGCTCGAAAGAATACTCATTTATTACATCGTGCAAGTGTTAGGAGGAGAGTTGCACAATATATATACGTACGCGCGTGTATGCGACACATACACACACAGTCGCGGGCTATAAACGCACAAGAAAAGCGCCATTAGACATTCTCTAGTAGCCTCTTTTCACCCGCCGTCGGATATCGCCGCGGGCATCAAGATTAAAGCTTCGGCAGATTGTCGATTCTGAATACCGGAAAACGATGAGCTGAATAGGGAGCGAAGTGTAACGCTACAACGAAGAATCCGCATGAAATACTTGTTCCATTGTCATGCATATTTTATGAATAATTTCAAAGCTGCCTCGCTTTACGCCATGTTTGCCGAGGAAATGGAAGATCAAGATAAATACGAAGAAAAATGTCCAACGCGTTTTTTTTTTTTTTTTTTTTTTTTTTTTTTTTTTGTATCTTCTTGACGTAATAACGTCTTAATCTTAAACATAAAAAGAAGGAAACAAAATAATTGAACGAAATAAATATTTAGATTCGTATGCAAAATTGCGAAGAAAAATATATTATTCGTGATATAAATTTGTAGCGTTTGTAACGTCGCTGCGAGATGCAAACACACAGAAGTGAAACGTAAAATAAGGGAAAAAGAGTTAGGATCTCCGTATAATTTCTTGAAGCCTCTTCACTCTTGTATAGTATACGTTACGATACAAATTCACAACCACTGTTTCGCGAAGCTAATTTTCTCAAATTCATCAACGCATTATAATTTTTTTGCGCTTTACCCTTGGCGCGAAAAAAAAAGCGGATTACACATCTCGTACAAAGTATTTTCCTTTTTCTGTCTGTACCGCCGGGAACGTGAGAATTAGAACGTGCACGCGTACCGTGGTAGAGAACGATGGGGAGAAGGGGGAGGGTCAGAAAAGCTGATGAGTGAAATAAAACGTAAGTAGCGAGTGAAGAATCGCGCGGAAAGGTAGAATTTCTTTCTTCCTCGTCATGTACGTGGCATGAATATACTACTGAAAACTCTTCATTACTCGCCGTCCAGAGAAATCGCGCAAATTTTAAAAATGAAGACATTCGCGCGTCCGTCCGTCCTGGCGTTAATCAGAGTTGCGCATTTTTAGCGTTACATCTGGATTTTATGAGGGCTGCATATGCAACAGCGTGTCTTAAAAGAGCAAATTGTATTTCTGCAAATATATAGTAAAAAATATAACGGACGTGAAAAACTGGTGTATTTTTATAATTAAATATCACAATTAAACACACACAAGGAAGAATGGGAAAAACGTGTGTACAAAAAATTTCGAGCGTACATAGTCCGCGGGTAGGTAAAATAAATTTCACCTTCCATTTTTATTTGATGAATTCGTGAATTTCTAGAGATCCCGGAAAGCAAAAGAACTGAGGCGTATGTGCCGCGTACGTTAAAGAGTAACGGAAACGTGTGCGCTTTACGATAAGTTTGAGGAGATCGTCTTAGTACGCGGCGATATAATCCCCGTGGTTTTTATATCCAATAAGATGCGTAAGACATTTCGCGTTACCGTCTAATCAAAGAGAACGTAGGTATACCGTGAACTGTACGATCGTTGGATCTGCATGCGCCGAATGCACGGGGAGTTATTTCGTAGTTCAAACAACGAGAAGAGAATAGTACTTTCCCAATGTACATGTATGTATGTATATAAATAAAATATATATATATATATACAACCTCGAAAGTGAAGCTTTCACGGGAGACTGTATCCGGATCCTCTCCATTGGGGATTGTGGAGCGCGTCGTAGAACTCAGGAAGGAATATCGGTCGTGGTATCGAGCGAAGGACGGAGGCGGGAAACGCGCGACGGAAAATAAGGCGGAGTTCACGAAATGAAAAAGAAGGAAGACGAATTCTCTCTCGCCGGTACGTGCCTCGCGTCCATCCATCACGGCCTGACAACCGGTGTAGCCCGGGCTGCCACCACTCCATCGCTCCGCGTTTAGATTATCTGTACGTCGTTGTTTCTCGGCCGTTGTGCTGCACGAACACAACCGCTGCCGCGGCGGTTCATCTCGTTATATTTTCCGTCTTAATTCCGAGGCAGAGCGACGAGAGATATGCGGGATAACGTTTTAGGAACTTACGAGGGCTTGGAAATTATTATGTAAGATAATCCGGTGGTGTGCAAAAAGAAAAAAGATTAAAAAAAGAAACCACATACAAAAAAGAAACAGGAGAGAAGAATTCTTCGCGTCTTCTTTCTTTTTTTTTCTCTCTCAGTGTGTGCAGCTTAAAAGCTGCAAAGCTCCCACGATTACGTAGTACGGGCCGTCGAAATATACCTTGAGCTTTTATCGAGTGGCCGGAACGAGTTCGCGGTAAAGTTCGTTCCGGTTGAATGTTTCTATTCAAATTCCATTTCTGGACTTGTATTACTTACTCGTGCGCGAAACTCGCGCTGCTTTTCCTTATTGAAAATATTTGTCGAGCTGGATTTTCGTGAGAGAAAGAGAGAGAGAGAGTGCGTACGTCTAGCAAAAATTGTTTTTTTTATCCTGATGAATTTTTGTAAAGTTATTCTCACGCGCGAATAAATATTGAATCCCGCGAATTTACATCGCGAAATTGTTGATATTGCAACCATACATACTATGTATCGATGCATATTTATAAAAGATAGCATAGCGAGCAATTGTGTGATTTATTATCGCTCAGTTGAAATGCATCAATAATAAATTGTTATCTCAGCAGGCAAGCGTTTTTTGGATAGTAGACGTCTGTTTTATTTTATTAAAATTACATTAATAATGAACGCATGAAGCGCTCGCTCGAGCTGTGAAAATATTCATGCTTAACGAATGAAAACGCTTCGCGATCCGCGCCCGCAGTGATACGCACGCACACATGTGACAAAATATTCTCGCGCACTTTTGCCCCGTTTACGTCCTATCGCGTTTATTTATTTATTTTAAACATGCAAAAACCTTTTCCAGCTTAAAAGCAACGGTGAAAGCCATCAGCCGCTGCTAATAGCTTTGTGTACCGGCTTTCGAGATGGCTGTCGATTACAGCGCGTTTATCTGCGCTTAAATTATATCCACGGTAACCTTTCTGCTCGCTCTGCAATTAATTAACGTGGTAATACATTGTGACATTTTTGCGCGTACAGCTTTATTACGCGCGTGCAGTCACACAGATGATATCAAGTTGTGCGGTAACTTGCGCGCGATCAACCGACCGTCGCTCTGTCGCGCAAGAAATTAAAAATTTCGAGAAAGAGAGCAGAGTCAAACGAGATCCGTCAACGAAGATCGCGAGTACATACCTCGAAAAGCCCATCGTCGGAGATTTTTCTCTCCTTCCTCTTCTCTCCTCTCGGCATTCTGATTTAGTTCGTCCGCGAAGCGTAATGAGCGTTGCTGCAATTCATTTGCCGAGTAAGCGGGTGCATTCCGGGGTAAATGAATTACATTACCCCGGGATTATGTCGTGAAATATACCGCGTAAGAAAATTATGAAAAGATGTCCGGGGCTTCCGGCGCAGATGCGCGAGTAAATCGAAATACGCCGCCGCGCGCCGCGGGATAAAATTGTGTGTTAAATTTATAGCCCTGAATTGATAGCGAAACAAATAAGGGCGGCCCTTCGAAGTATTCGCGCTGGTGATGTGCGCGGCAACGGGATTTCTTCTCTAAAACTGGGAACGTAGTATTGCTCGTAAATATGACTTACCGCGGGGCTCAAAACGTGAAATAATGAGATGTTCTTAATATTTATGTGAGCAGACAGCTTTACGATTTTTGCAGGCATGAAATAAGCATAAACGAGTGCCAGCGCGTTTCCTTCGATTCTTGGAAATCGCGTTTCATTCAATGTTTTCGAAATGTGTATGAAGAAGGCTTTCCATCAAACTTGGTTGTCTGAGCGCGTCTTGTTTTAACTTCTTTTGTTTTTTATTACAGCGGATTTCAAATTCAATCTCCGATTACGTCTAAATGTCGCATAATGTCACACGATTGTGTAACGTTTTAGATCTGAATGTGCTTTCATTAAGATTTGCGCACACGTGTCAGTTTGGCTATCGAGTTTTTCAAAGTTACGTTACCGCAGATGGTTCCTCTCCGTTGATTTAATTAAAAAGCGTCGTTATTATTTACGGAACATCCCGTAATCGCGCACTTCCATCTCCTCCGGCTGTATACATTTATCATGTCGCTCGCACACGTGAGGCTCGACTTAAATTTAATCTCAGAGTGACTTACTGGTAGTCTCCAGACTGCGTTATTTTAACATTACTTAGAAAAATTGTTTTTTTTTTTTTCGAAAATTGCTGTTTTTTTGGAGAGATTACTTGCCGTAACATTTTTCTTACAATTGTTTCTAATAAGTTGAAACATTTTACGTATGCTCACATCAAGTTTAAGAAAGAATATTGTTTCTCCCTTCTGAAATTCACAAAAGAAGAAGGTAGGCGAATCGCGACTTCGTTGCGCGAGCGATCCGCGAGCGATCCGCGTTTTCCACGTGCGCCGTCGGGGCGTGTCCGTCGTCGTACAAATAGAGCGGAATGATAAATATGATAAGCTGTCCAGATAGTTGACAAAGGATTATTTTCAATACATCAACTCTGGTTAACCTTCAGTCAGGTGCATAAGCGCGCGCGCGTTTTTGTGGCAAGAAACAGCAGAGAGCGAATACACATGCACGGCTGGATAACAAAGGATGTGTCCGCCTTTTGCGGATCACCTGGCGAATAGCTCGATTAATTAACGCTCGTTGATTGGAGAACCGCGCGCAGCAAACGAGAGTTTGTAACTACCGCGCGCGTCCGCCTATCTCGCATTTTCTGTTTGATTAGTTGGTAGAGTCTTGTTTTTGTTTTTTTTTTTCCCCTTCCCCGCGCGCAACTTGTTCCGACGACTTGCACAGAGCACGATGAGAAAATTAAATTTGCGGACGGTGTATCGCGAACGAGGTTTCGCCGATTCGAGGACGCGACACTCGCGCGAATTCACAGAAAGTACACGACAGAGGAACGTGATCGAAATTCGATAACCTCCGCGATTTCGAAAGGCGCTTCTTTGCGCCATCCGCGTCATGCTTGTGAAAAAAAGTATCTCGGAGAGAGAAAGAGAAAGAGAGTGAATTGCGCCATCTTAATAACGTTACTGCCGTCGTGATTTAACGTTTACGTTGCAATTCTTCTCTTTCACTTTATATAAATCGGTTCTTTTTTTTTGTTTTTTTTTATCAATCTTTGTTATCAAGCGCGACAATACCGTCGGGTAATTTATTTTGCGAATATACCGCGTCAAACAAATATAATGAACGTGTATCGAGAGATGAAAGTGTTCTTATTGAGCAATCGGTCACTGTCCGATGTTGCCGTACGTTATTAATTACGGCTAGTGTCGATTCTCTTGCCTCGCATTTGATTCGT
This sequence comes from Pseudomyrmex cubaensis, assembly GCA_014825685.1. NCBI lineage: Eukaryota > Metazoa > Arthropoda > Insecta > Hymenoptera > Formicidae > Pseudomyrmex > Pseudomyrmex cubaensis. The sequence continues at coordinate 42,367 of QVOA01004366.1, read as the reverse complement.
ATGATCGATCGATTCCGGATTGCGTCGCGGAAACGCATCTTACCTCGCATATACGACGCGCGTATCGCGCTCTCAACTCGCGAACTCTTCAGGCACGTAATGCATATGTTGATTCGAGCCGCACGCTGAACGTGTGCGGTGCGTGCGTGTGTGTGTGTATGTATGTGATATGTGTTTGCATGCGTGAGCATGTATACCGCAAGAGATAAGCAAAGACAATGTATCGCATCAGCCGTCCGTAAGATATTTCCAGCAGTCGCTCCTTTTTCATTCCCCGCTACCTGCTACTCCCGCATCCCGGAAGATCTCGCCGTGGAAAGACGGATACGTCAAGAAGTAAAGTCAGAATCTTATTTCCCGAGACGCTTCTTTCTCGTGTCTTTTCTTCTCTCAGTCCTCCGCCGCTGCCGCCTCCTGGGCTGTTCTCTTTCTGTTTTTTTTTTCTCTGTTTTTCCCTTTTCTTTCTTTCTCGCTGTCTCTCGTTTTATTCCGCCTTACCTTCCCACTTCGCCCTCTCCTGTCCGCGAAGAGATGGAATCACGCGTCAAAACTGTAGGATGCAGACGTGCAAACCCCGGAGTTGACAGTTTCCGCGAGTGTAGCATTACCGCACGGAGCACCGATGGAAATGTCTGTCGGCTTGGACGAGTGCTCGTTTTCCAAAACGTGATATTTTTCTTTTTCCGTCCAACGGAATTTGCGTGAAATCCATTCGCGATTAAAGTAAAAATATTTTGATGGAAAGACGGAATTTATTTATACGGAGGGAGATACAAAGAGAGCGAATGCAACTGCAGAGATTTTTTTGCCATTAATTAAAATTTTTATTTCGGTCACTTCTCCGGTTAGATGGCGGTCTTCTGAAACTCGTAATTAACATTGCATTGGACCTAACCCTTAACGATGTCACGGCAATTATTTAACTACTTCGTACTTATTTAAGTACTACAATAACTTTACGTAAGATAAGATGGTCCCTTGACGCTCGTGAATTAATACTCGTCGCCGAAGATAGCGTCCCCGAAGTGTACCTTCCAGTTGTTCATTGTAGCGCATTGCAGTCAAAGCTGAAGACTATAATATGATCGACTAGTGAAAATAAACAATATCTCGATGCAGCATATCGATTCGGTACTGCATGATATTAGTTGCCGGTAAAAATATAAGAAACTGACAATTACGCGGTTATACGGCTGCGACCTTTTGCACCGTGAATAATTGTCGCGTTTTTGCGAGCACGTCCGCGCGAGAGAAAGGAGCCCCCATGGACGTTTTTCAGGAACCCTTTCACCCTTTCGGTTATAAGGCTTTAATGTTCTCCCGTTGAGCGAGAAAGGCTAATGGGCAGTTTAATGAAAAACGAGGCCATTCTTTACAATTACGTCTTTCTAGGAACGACGTGCGATACTTTACAGTCGCGCGTGTCCGATATATACGCGAGCAGCCGGTCGTGTTGCAGAGAGTTTCCGTGTCATTCGTCGGGGTAATTAGCGTGCGTTAATAAAATTGCTAAAATTAATGCTTTTTACGCGACACTTTTGCAAAAATCAATACTAATTATCCGCGCGACAACGCGCGGATCGATCCGGTAACAGACATCGTACTTCTCTCGCAAATAGAACCCCGTGCGATCGCTCGAATAAATCGTCAGCTTGTAATCGACGAGGCTGCCGATCCTCCGCTATACCGACACGACGGCTTGAATATCGCGCGAACCCTCTCTCCTCCTGCACTGGCATCTCCCGACGGCAAACAGGTGCGCCGTATCTGATCACGCATTAATCTGGCGCGAATCCGTGAGCGAGAGCAATTCGGTGACTTAATTAAACCAATTAATTCCGCGCGGTGTAACGACCACCGTGAAACTTCCAATATCTGAGAACGAGCGGCTGTAATCCGGATCCACGCGCGGTCGTAGTCGATTTTCCAGGCGGTTCCGGAATCGCTTTGACCCCGTTACCATTGCCAGGAGAATTCGCGGCCGACCGCGGCGGAGGAAGATATCGATTCGCAAAGTGTCGAACTTATGCGCGAGCGAATCGCGAGCGGTAATGCGAGCATGTCGGTACGCGATTTCAGAGCGGAGCTCTCGGATTTTGTGAGAAGTGTAACGACGCGTGCATATCGACACGCCGAATAATTAATTTAGCTTCTTTGCGCGCAACGAGAATTTAGGTCGGCAATGTAGAGTGGAATAATGCGATGAAATGATCAAGGAGTGAGAATGCAAACAAAGCCGGGGCAAATTGAAGCGCGCGCGAAACCGCGCTTAATACGCGCAGCGCGAATTCACCGATTTTCGCGACCCAGCTGGCCGTTCCCCGCCCCGGAGCGACGCGTACAGTTGCGCGACTTTGAAAACAATCGATTAACAAATATTCCCGCGTAATTAATTCAATCGTAATCAGAGCCCGTGCACGTGCGTTATTAAATTTTCGCTCGCGCGCCTGTCGGACTCGAATCCGTGGAAATATATCGTTTCGACGTTGTAATTTCATCGTGCGCGTCTGTTCAATACAATTTCCGATTCTCAACAGCATATTAATATTTTTTTTAACTTTTTTCTTTATCTGAGAGAAAAAGACGGAGCTATAAGCTGCGATCGGTGCGGGGATTGGAATTTCTTCGCGCACTCTGGTCTGGCGGTACTCGCGACCGTTACATGAGGTTGTGGAGTTGAGAGTGGGGGAGAGCTAATTCGCGTGGAGAAATGTCTGGGTTGCGCCCGAGGTAGGTAGGTTAGCGAGGGTCTACGACCCACCCTTATAATTTGATGTTGCGTGTTATTAAAGGCCCATTAAAACTCCGTGCATCTACTAATTACCTGCACGCAGAGAGTACGCCCGCGGTACGCCGTTTAATCGATATTCGGCTTTGTTGTTTCCACGATACAAGCTGTCCTACCATTCAACGTGCCGGTCTCGTACCTATCAGCAGCGACATTCTGTAGAACGCAAAGCGACACTTGTCGATATCTGCGACTATCAGAGAGAAGCCGTGACAGTAGTAACGATGGTAGCGAGTTCAATGAATCCGCATGATGTACACCTACGTTTCAGATAAACGCGATACTCAATATTTTTTTAAATAAGTAACATTTAAAAAATATTCGTTTGCAGTAGCTTGGTGTTGTTCTTTTATATTATTTGTTGAAATAATATATATATATATATAATAATATTATATATATAATTTTAGACAGGCACTTGATAGGCCAGTGTTTCAGTTTCCAAGATATTATATCATGTTTAACTCTAATAATATTGAATTACACGTGTAACTCAAAACCGTGTAATGATACACCGCGGTGATTTTCAAGCCGAATTTTCTCTCCCCGTTTGATTTTGTCTTACAAAGGCAGCGCACCGCGGGCCGATGCCGACCCAGTTTTACACAATATCGCAGCTTCTCATTACTTTCACGCTCGCAACACGATCGCGAGAGCTTAGTTCATTTTCACGCCGTTATTTGACGCGCGCTCGTTGTGCACGCTAAAGTTTTATGAATCCGGCGAACGTAAGCGATAATGTCGCGCAGAAATTACCAAGTCGTTACTACTACTACGCGAATCGAAGCTGCCGGTAGAGTTGCGAACTTTAAGTGTCGGTAAATGATGAAAAAGGAACTAGAACGTCGTCGCAATCGGAGATGTAATGAATCGAAAAGTGGTGCGAAGGTGCACCGTGAAACATACGTCCTGAAATACAGTATCGAGATAAATTAATTCGAAAGAACCGGAATGTTTCTTTGCGATTGAGAAAAAGTCGTTATTATATAGAACACTGCCGTATCCCAATATTATTTGTCGTTGCGCATCGCGCGTATTTATTTTCACGACTGTTGTATATTTCTTTAAAATATCCATCGCGCGTGTTATTATATTTATTTTTTTATCCGAGGAAAAACACGGTGGTTTTTTAGTCTCTCTTGCTCTCTCTCTCTCTCTTTTTTTTCTCTTTCCCTTAAATATGAAAACTTCGTCGCTCGTGACATAACGAATGCAAATGCGATGCGCATACATTATTTTTTGTTAATAAGAATCGGAATATATGCATAAAATCGTAACAGTAATAAACGCCGCAGAAAGGAAGTGTATATTTTTTTATTTATTGCTCTCGGCACGTCGAAAACGTGATAAAAATTTCAAAAGCACACACTGCGTATCCTAAAAATTATCGATAAAATTCCAACGAGGTTTTTCAGAGAGCCTCGCGACGAGTGCGAGGTTTTACAGCGGAGGTGCAAATTGCGAGAAGAAGTACGCAATTTATTGCAAAAAGCGTAAAAAAAAATCTAAATGTATAGCCAAGCATGTGTTGTTGCAGGCCTAGTTGATGCTCGAAGTGCTATCGTGTCGCACGGCACACATGTATCGAAGGACATGGATAGCAATTCGCGATGAATAAAATTTCGCGTAAACCTATTTTATATGTACACGTACGGCAATATTGATTCTGTTTAATGAACATTTTACTTTAACTACACAGCACTGGGACGCAATAAAAATATCTCTCGCCATTGAGGCAATTGAAGCGGCAACGCGCGTCCGGAACGCAGCAATATTCTCATTTGATCGTGTAAACGCTTGCTGAAAGTTATATAGAATGATGCGTAAATAAACTCGACGAGAGCGCGGCTGTTTTCATTCAATCGCACTCGATCTAACAGGTCGTAACCAACTAGGACGAGAGAAAGAGAGAGACAGAGACAGATCGAAAGAGAGAGAGACTAAAGAGAGGAGGACTAAAACGCGATGAATTACTCTGAGCAGAGAAGGTTATTGCACTCGCCGTTTTCAAACTCACCGCTCAAGAATTCGCGAAAGAGAGACAAGATTGCGCGCGCGCGCAGCTCCGAATCAAACGAAAATACGTCTGGCCTATATACGTCGCGAGGAATCCCTCATTAATCGCGCAGATACGTCGCGGTATCTACGATCTCCCGAAGACGCCGGAGCTCGTTAGGGGCCGACGGAGAAAGAGACGAGAAATCCGTTATCTTTCCGCGCAATTTCCATATATCTCGGCGCGATAAATGCCCCGCGCGCGTTCCCGGAAGGAACGACTCACCGACAAATAAGCTTCGAGCTTTTTTTATCCGAGCCAATGAAAGCGAGGGCGGAATGCTTCGGAAGCGAGTCGATAGTTCGATAAGTTTCTACGACAACGAGTTCACCTTACGGAACCTTAGCACGCAATCACGAGGTCCCGGCGCGAATGGAACTTTTACGAGGTAAAACCAGTCGAATCCCGGCGTCTTAAACTCCGATATCCCTCGCGGAAAAGATATCGATACTTTATTAGGCGAGGAATACACTTAGCTCGTAAAATACGCGATTCGCGAAGATTCGGTATCAAATCGACCATTATTACGTTGCTGTAATAACGTAACTCCACTCTTTCCACTTGGATCTATTCGATATATTATTTGTCGATGAAAAGCGTCGATGGATATTAAAAAACCGATTGAATTTGGTTGGCGAATGTCGTGAAACCACGAGATATTTTGCGCCGACTGCGCGCTTCTCGGAGAACACATTAAAGTATCACATTAAAATTCAAAAAGAGAAGAGAAGAGAAAAGTCGCGAGTGCATATGTTCGTATTCGTATTTCGGTCGCATGCGTTTATACTAATGCACCTCGACGAGTTAATCGCGAAAAACGAATTCCCAAGAGAGAGAGAAAGAGCTTATAAGCGACACAGAGGCGGATGCGAGAGAATCGTGATTCCTAAAAATCGTACAACCAACAGCACTCGAGAAATCCATTGTATCCACCGCAGGGACTAAACTGTTCGCGTGTAAAGCACGAGCGCACGGTAAATCGATTCCGGGACCTGCGCGCCCGAGTCTCATACCGTATATCTCGTGACCACGATAAAACTGTCTTGACCCAGAGGTTACAGATAGGTTTCCTACGCGTTCTTGGAAAGAGCTCGCGCGCCTTTCAGAAATGTTTCCCACCTACAAAATGGTGATTTTTTTCTTCCAGACTTTCGTCATTATACAGTCGGGAATTTATGGCGCGTAATTAAGGATCGCGGCAACGCCGCGAGTCTTAAGGTAGCAATATCAATTTAATTCTAATAACGGAAAGAAGGCACACGCAGGCGAAATTGCTTATTTATCTTCGTTACAGGGATCACATGGGAAGACAGAGGCCGCGTGACAAATTTATTTTATGCTAAGTATACATACACACACACACACATATACATACAGTTGTATGTATGTACCTATATAGTATGTATATATTGTATAAAAAGGCTTGCGACGACGGGCGCGCAAGCGTCAATAAATTATCTGTAAATCAACGCTTACGCTATCGCGCCGCTGAATATACCGCGCGTATACGCAATAACGAGGAGAAATAACCGGCAGTTTGCGTCTCTAGCGAAATGGATTGCCGCTCCGGGACGAGTTATGAATATTTAAAGTTGCGGACCGATTTGAAAAATTCACGTTGCAATTAAAAAAAAAAAAAAAGCTCGCATCTCTCAATACGAGCGACCGCGGAATGCAGGAAAAATCGTTTGTCGACTTTATTAAGCGCGCGCATTTGTTTGCGATGGACCGTGGCGCGTTTAGCCGCGAGATCTCGTGCGCCGGACGCACGCGATTTAACTGAAAATAGCATGCGAGGCGCATATGTGCGCCTCAAACAAATAGATCTCGTTGGTTACTGCGGATGATCGCTTTTCCGAGAAAACCGCGAATTAATTGTTGCTTGTTGTGCGCGCAGCGTTCAAAACTTTCTACACGTTTTCAAACAGAAGGGAAAAATAGAAACTGGGAGAGAAAGAGAGAAAAAAAACGCAAAGAATAAGTTAATTCGATGTTTTTCAGTAAAATTATTTCAGCGCGTCTGGTCGCGACGCGCAGTTTTCTCATATTTTTCTCTCTCATCTGTAATCTATCATTGGCATTTTTGAGATATATATTTATTACATAAATATATTTACGATTGAAAGACGTATCTCTGAGGAAAGGAAATGCTAATAATTAAAACTTGTCAATTTATCTTGGGGCTTCGACAATCAATATAAAAATATCATGTTCGCGATCAACATCGTTTCTCTTTCACAAATGATCGAAGTCGCGTGCACTACGCTACTCTGACGAGATCTATAGAAACCTGAACTTTCTATCAGCCGAAAGATGAATGCCGCCGGTGGTTGATATCGGTCGGTGGTAGTCGCGTTGATGGTACCAGCCAACGGTACCGGAATTTTCCTTACGCCCACCGCCGTGGCGGGGAAGCGAATAGTAAAAGCAAACAGGGGTAGAACTTCGGGCGAACCCCATCGCACCACTACTACGTACCACCACTACTACCACTATCGTCGCACACCAGCAGAGTCTAACTCTCGCACGCTTCAGACCTCCGACGGGAGAAAAGCCGCGCGGTGGTTCCCCGATTCGCCTCCGCCATTTTCCATCCCCGGCAGATCGGAATCTGTGCCAATGGATGCTGCCACCTCTTGCTGATCTTATTCGCCGGGAGCTGGCGGAAAATGTGAAAAATTCCTATTAAGGGATTCCAATAGGGCTCCGCGGGTGTCGGGGACATAAAACATAATATTATTTCCGGAAAGCGGCGGCGCGAGAATTCAATTTAGCCCCGTGGCACATAATATAATGCCCTCTTCCAACCACTTCCGTCCTTCTCTGTCACCTTCGGTCTTCGCTATCTGCCGCGGTCGGTGGTGGCTGCTCCACTACTAGTTCTGCTGAGTTCACCTCGGAATGAAACTGCCAACAGAACGCCAGGACACACGTGTGTTCGTGAGAGAAGTCCGTTTGCGCTTTAACCCCGAAAAGATTTAATCAGGCCAAGTGCAACACGGTTTTGGACTCGTCGTATTACGTATGTGTATCGAGTTTCTCTCTCTCTCTTCTTCTATTTTTTTCTTTCTCTTTTTCTCTCTCTCTCTTTCCGTTTTTATAAAGCGAAATAAACAAACATTATGCGATTTCTGTCCGGCTTCAAAATTGATAAATCCTCTTACATTTAACAATTAAATATTAATACTCGATGGAAGAACATTCGTTGTTGTTCAGCGATAGAACGTTACTACAATTCATCAAAGCTTTAGTGAGTTTTTGCCGATTCGCATTGTTCAATTTTATCTCGAAATAACAGATTCACCAGGAATATATACCAGGTGGTGGAATATGAGCACCGGTTTATTTCGTGGCGTCGCGAATATGTTGTACTTCGACCGAGCAAAGCGGGGATTAATTCTTCCAGGATTCACTTGGCCGGAAGGCAAATGCGATCAATAAATAAACGTGCCGCCGCTTTTCTGTCGATTTCTCTGCTTTTTATATCGCTCTCCCTGCAGCCTCCTCTTTCGATATCGACAAAATTTTGCGCTTTTGACTGTCAGACGATTTCGGGTCGGAAAACAAATTCAATGCGGGGTAGGTCGTGAGAGAGTTTCGTATCCGTTGGAATCATTTCCAACGATATGACCTTTACGGCATAATGCACGTTGCGTTGTTATTCCAAAGAGACACGTATCTGTACACGTTGATCGAACAATCTACCACTGCGATCGCGGTATTGCAAAAACATAAAGCTTTCCGATAACGCGATACGTATTTTTATTGTATCCGGAGTCTTCCTCGTCGATAAGAATTTCTTTTATCAACAAAACTAGAAGGAGGAAACTAATATATCAATGAAAAAAAGATGTACACGCGCGCCACACACATCTGTAATTCGATTTCTTCTGTAATCGCGCGCTCACAGGAGCCAATGAGATATGTCGTTAACTTAGACGGTTTGGCGAACGCACTGCTGGGAATCGAAGCCATTAACCTCGGTCTGAAGGCAAACCGGGAGCGGCTTACGCACCACTAAATAATTCCGGGACGCTTCTAAGAAGCTCGAAGATCGGTGCCCGGGCTTATCGAGACGAGAATCCTCGAAATGTTCCTTAACGGTCGATCTTCCTTAACAGGATATCTCTGCTACCCTCCTCCTCTGCTAATCTTTAATTCCACAATCCTATTTACTCACTCCATTTGCGCCGACGTCAAGGGATGAGCGCCGAAGCCACTCTTGTCTAAATAATACACTCGACAATTTATATGAATTCAGATAACGCGGGAAATGTCAATTTTTCATTCTCTCCCGAAAAAACTCGCGGATTGTGTGCGTATAGTCGCAGTTTCGTGCTTTTTTTTTACACTAATTAATACTTCACACATATGTACATACATGTATGTACGTGAAGTTTTGTCAGAGAATACGTATATAACGTGTATCCCTTGAGCGTAAATTACGTTGTTACACGCGAGTTAGAAACAATCGGTAACTATGACAGCGCGACGTAGAATTTTCAATTATCGACTTCAGAGCGTCGTATAGAGAGCGAGCCAATAAAATCATAGTGATTGTCGTACTCGCTCGGTCGTGCGTGTGTTCTCAAAAGCGTAATGAATTTTGTTAACTATGTGCGCGGACCAACTAGCTGATCCGAGCCTTAATGAATTACGCACACAAAGAGAGAGCTATTATTGAACGCGGGTGTATGTAGTTTCTTTATTGCTCGGAGCAATGTAAAATAGATACTGAAATAGCACTTTTAACGGTGCGTTTTCCCCGCGTTTCTCTGCTACATATTAAAAGAGAAATTGTATTGTACATTAACTCTCCCCTTCATCTCCCGACAATTTATTCTGACATTTTACGTCGTATACATATTGAAACACACAGTGTAATCTCCTGCTGACAGGTACTCAGCAACTCATCGATATTCCATTGAAACGTCCATTCATGCATAATGTTAACTTCATGTTGTGTATACCGATAATTTAAGAGAACTGTTCCAGATGTAACGAGAAGTTTTCAGCGAGACTGCGAGAAACTTCCTTGAAATAATGTAGCTTATATACAGAGCTGCCTTTTTGAGCATCGCGGTTTCCCGCGGATGAAAGTTAATGGTTTCTATTTTCCGCGATATTTATAGATATCTTTACCAACGCGCTTTTCTTCGCCTTCTCTCTCTCTCTCTCTCTCTCTCACACTTTTCCCGCAGTAAGCAAACAATTTCCGGGCGTTTCAAAGGAACCGCAGAGCGAGTCGGTATTAGCAGCAACAACGAGCAAGAAATATGATATTTTCCCCGAAGGTCACTTGGCGGTGGTGGTGGCGGAGCGTCTATCTAACCTACCCTGCAGCCAGATTTTGCCAAAGAAAGAAGATCCGCGAGACCCATCAAAGTAGCCTTTTTCCAGGACGAGAGCGAATATCGAATTCCGATAAAAGGAAGTAACGCTTTGAGGATCTTGCGCTTTAAACATCAGCAATTCATAGTCTAAATGGCGACTCTTTGTTTTTTTTTAGAATAACGCGATATTTACCGGAGTTGTGTTTTCATTATGTATTTTCTAAAATTGTTGCAAAGTCACGCGCGCGCGCAGGCAAACACTATCTATCACGCGGACAATTGTAGAAAAATACAATAATTTCAACAAGCGAAACAATTCGTATACCGCGAGGCGTATATACGCCAGTCAGCCACGGTATTTCGGCCCCGCCTATGCCCTTTCGTGTTTTACAATTACGGTAGTTTTATGAGTTTCAGACTCGCGGGCTCGGGGCGGACTTCTGCCAACTTGTGATTGCGCAAGTTTCTAGTTTACGAGTGCGGACTGTCGGGTTATCTGTCTGCGATGCTCCCACCTTTACGGAGCTGCCCATTTCTGCAGTACGCGTACCCCTCCCCGTATATTTAATGCGCGAAAATGTTAATTTAAAATGTTAATTTGACCGCGGAGTAGTACAGCGATTACGATCGCGAATATATATATTATAATATATATATATATTACGCGCGAGAATATAAGCTTCATCCTTCTCTACATTTTTCTTTATTTTCCCGTTCTGCTTTTCCCTTTTCTCCGTGTAAACCGCATGTGTTTCACGCAGACGGAAGCAGACGTCGCATAATGGGAGCGGGAAAATTACCCGGCGCGACGCGCTTCATTCGCGAATGCCGATCATCGCGGATTCGTTCTTTGTTCGTCAACGACGACGACGGCGCTAACGAAGCGACGGCATAATGAGGTGTGACATGAAGGTAGTGATGCAGTCATTTGGGGTGGCCTGAAGGACTGCTTCAGACACCCCACGTTGCACAAGCGTCTGGCGTGTCGGGAGGGATTCACGGATTTCCTCCCCAATACCTACGTACGAGGCGCGAACGCTCTACACACACCGGAACGACTCCAAAAATACTCACGTGCGACAGCACAACACACGCGTTACGTGCGTGCGTGTCTACGCACACGTGCGTATCGCAGGCTGCGGGCTGCGCGAGGAAGCCTCGAGGGTGTTGAACAAGCACGGACTTCCAATACGAGCCGCGCGCCGTGGATTGCATCTCGTTGCGTGGCAATACCTTTCGATAACATCGATTCACCACTACAGAGTCTGCGATACTCTCGTGTCTACCCCTTTCCTACGTAGCTGGGTGCGTTTGCTGATGAAGCGTCGCCCGTGCCTTCGATCGATCGATCGTGAGGATCGCGAGAACGTCTCGGTTATACGCGGAGCGCATGAGTTGCATTAAAGAGCAATCATCTGGAGCGTCTCTCGCGCTAATAGCTTAAAAATGCGAGTAATTTGCATGGTTTGAAGTGCAGGAGGAAAAGAGAAAGAGAGGAGCGAGGGAGACGTCAGAACAGTACCGAAGCGTTGCGCGGCACCTCAACGTCCAAACGAATTGAGAGTCGAGCAAGGAACTCGACCTTTCCTCTCACACCACTTCTCCGGTGTTCCCGGCGAACGTTTTCTCACCGTGCGAAATTACCGTTGCCTCTCGGCAACTCTTCGATTTGCGTTTCCCGACGGCGGCGTAGCTCCAAGAACTCTGAGACAAGAGATGAGACGAGAAAATGCAAAATCGCTCCTCGACCTGTCTGCGTCTCGTGCGACGCGACCTGACGAAACCCGATTTGATGTTTGTCTGCTCCGTCTCGCGTTCGCGAATGAGAAAAGGAAACGGAATGTTGCGTGGTGGGTGTGTTCTAGAAATATTGAACGCGTCAAAAGAAGGTGAAATCATGCAAAATTGTTTAAACACAACGTATTTATAAAATATTATTATTCAATATTAGAACACATGTTGCATTGTTCTTTTTGTAGCGAGCTTCGGAAAGTTTTACTTAATTAGTTTCTACTGATAATTCCGGATTTTGAAAACTTTTATCCTTCGTTATACCCTACTATGTTTTAAATTTTAATTAATTAATAAATTCCAGTCGTGCCGATACTTCGGCCGTATAATACATTCGCCGTCAGAAAAATCAGCATGTAATTTAATTAAGGGTCAGAGGTGCATATCGGTTTCATTATTCGCCGGCTGCTCTCGTTATCGTTCCGAATGCTGACGTGACGTTTGCGGGTCGTAGGATTTATTTCGACCCGATACGTTAAATGGGGGAGTAAGGACGGTAGCGATGATTGTGAAGGGCAAGGCTGTTAATGAGACGCTTTAATTAACACACCTTTACTCAGCGAGGCGTAATTTTGTTCCTCTCTCGGTTTCCCCGACCCCGAAAAAGGTCGATAACTTTTGATCTGTGACCTCTGCGAGCAGCGCGCTGAGATTTTTTTTTTTTTCGTTATATACGTAATTTGATAAAGTGAACATCGATCTTCACCGAAGGATCGATTGTGAAAACCGCACACGTTGCGCGTCGTTAGCGGAACAAACATTAATTTGGAACCTCAATCAGCGGTTCATTTCCCAGATATCAATTAAAATATTTTGTCGACTAAAACTACTTTCTGATAATTCAAGATCTTTCGTGATTTTTAATTTTTTAACAATAATATATAACTTCTGTGCGTGTACATATATATTTATAAAATCATTTTTCGCGACTATCGCAGATGTGATAAAAATCACGCGAAATTAATACAGTATCACATTACTTTACAATTAAGTATTCGTCGCGCTGTGTTATCGTAATTTGTATGTAAATATCCATTAATATTTAATATCGCAAAATATAAACCTATTACGTTAAGCGCAACTCTTACCATTGGCGTGTAACGCGAGCGTATTTTGATTGTCGGGAACAACGATACGAGTAATGTCAATAAAGTTTGCAATTTCGCACAAGTTTCTCGACATTTGGCGCGGATGATTGGACGGTCAATTTTTCATGGATTATATGCCGCAAAGTCCCTCATAAAGTGTGCAAATTGGAAACGCCCGACGTGTACGCTCGCGGATTCTCGTTGCCGAGCAACCGATGAAAACAGCTGACGCTGTTTCCGATAGCGTTATCTAAACGCCGCGATACTGTAAGCTCCAAATTAGTACATAATTAACAGTTAGCACCACGAGCAGTTGCACCAACAGAAACAATGTTACGCTGCAATTTACGTATCGAAGTAATCGCGTAAACCGATTTTGTTGTATAACAATGACAAAATATCGATTGAAGAAAATGTACGATTTTGTTCCGTGTGCGCGGATTAATTGATTTTTTATTCGTTACAATGACAATAATTAATATTATTACAACACGGACAGTATTTTTAGCGTCGTTAATGCCACGGCAACATCAACTATCGCTTCGACGAGATTTTCTGTTTTCAAAGAGATTACGAGAAAGAAGATTATTACTCGTTGCCGGGGTTAAAATGCATTCATTCAAAAATAATGTTTGTTTTCCAAAGTCGATCTCTAAGAAATTTCCCCGAGTAACTCTTAGCAACAAACTTCGGGCGAAAGCTCTTCTCGGCTGCGCGCTCACTGATACGAGTATCGAAAAACGAGGAGTCCGTCGGCATCAATTATTCCGAATCTTCCGTGCTTTGGTGAAAAGAGAGAGAAAGAGAGAGAAAGAAACTTTTCCTCGCACGCGCTCTCTGATGACACACTTGATTATAACGATAATATCTACTCGAAACCGGAACTCTCGGGGAAAATGCCTCTCTTCAGGGTGTGTTATATTACCGGGCGTAGACGGAATAATTCGTCGGTTTAGGTGGAATCGATAGCTTCACGTGGTTGCTAGTTTCCGCAAAATCCCACCTCCTCGTCTCTCGCTGCCAATGAGTCGAATAGCACATAGTTTTCGGTCTCTTTAGGGTCGCCGTTAATCCTGCATCAGATATCATTGAACTTCAACCAATCCCCGGATAAATCCGCGTGATAAATCAGCTCGAGAAACACGTCAGGCTTCCTCTTACCGCACGCGGCGTCAAACTTCCTACACATTACCGCCGCGGAAATACGCATACGCATGCGCGCATATAAATACGTGCGTTTATTTCCACCGGATATTTGGCGAAAAAATAATCTGGTAACGGAATTTGTGATACGTTCACATGCAGTATATGCGCGACATCTACTGCGTATACCTGTCGCAGTATAACATACAGTGCATGTAACGTACATACGCGGGAAGAGGATTACAAGCATCCTTCTACTCTCTCTGAAAACTAAATATATAAATGTGTAAGCCACGTGTGGACAAAGTCAGTCAGCGAAACGCCAGCAACCACAATGATGTGTCGGCAATATTGACGAGATCTATCCACGAAATGTTTCTGGTGGTTTATCGAACTTACACGTTTCGTGGAGTTAGTCCGAACGATCGAACGATCGGTTCGGCTTTAACGACCTCTTTTATTCTTTCCGCCATTCCATTCCTTCTCGCGGTTCTCTGTCTCTCTCTCTTTCTTTCTCTTTTTCTCTTTTTCTTCGCCGCGCCTTTCCTACGAGCTCTAAGCGAGTCCGCGCCCCATCTCTTCTACTTCTTCTCTTCTCCCGCTGCAGGCAGAAATGATAGCCGCGGCGGATCCAGGTCGCGCGTAAATTTCCGGAATCTTAGCTGATTTATCACCGCTTGAAATATAGGTTGCCCGCCGGAAGGATGAAAGCGTGGCGCGTTCACAGGTCATGGCACAGTTTGCCTTCTACCTCCTCTCGCTTTTCTGCGGCTCCCGTCGTCGTCGTCGTCGTCGTTTACCATCGAACGCCGCTGCGCTGCTGCTACACGCTGGTATTAGCCGGTGTTAGCGCGCGCACCGAGGAGGGCGCGTCAGACAACCCGCTGATTCTCGACCCAAGGTGAAACCTCGTGTTTTTACAAGGGGTTGATTCAGGGGGTTTCTCCGACGCGAAGGTCGACCGCGCGACGCGCGGGGCAGATGCGGCGGGCCTCAAGCCCCGACAGACGTGGCTAAGGATTTGCTAGGCAAACACCATCGCGGTGTTACGATAACAAATCACCGCGAACCGGGGCTTTCGCCGCCGAACCAACTTTCGTGTTCCCGCCGAGTGTGGGCGAGAGGAGGGGACGAATATCCCTCCGGCGTCCTTTCCGAAACAGCGCGTGTAAAGATCGCTGGTTGATCATTATCTGCTCTCGAAACGAAGAAAGGCACAATGGTATTATCTGGCGTGCTTTGATTCGCGTCTTATCGCGAAAAAAAAACAGAAAAAGAAGAGCAGAGAAAAGACTTTTTTGTTTTTTTGCGTATATTTATTTAACGCGCAATGTACACGTATTTGACATTAACTCCTTTCTCGGTAGTAGATTACTCTTTTCGATCTGTCAACTGTAATATACTTTATAAGACACTTTGAGCGAGTGATTTTCCAACTTAAGTATCGAACACACTTCTCTTTCCGGAAGAAAAAATGAAAAAAAATTAAAAAAAGTCGACCGTCGTCGAGAGAGCCGAAACTGCCGGATGTTCATAAAAACGCGAATTCCAACGGAAGACGCGCGCGCGCAGTCCACGCACGTATTCCATCAAGAGCGTAGTCCGGAAGCTGGCAGAAGAGGGTCGAAGGAGGGTCGCCGGAACCATACTTTACAACGGCGTGCCACACGGCGGGAGCCAAGATAAATGTACTCCGAATCGAATGCGTTCGAGCCGGCGCCGGTGGCGAGGAGAGAGCCAATGTCATTAAGGCCGCCTTTATCGGTCACATTCGGCGCGATTTAGATCGACGTTCCGCGATAAGTTTCAGGCGGCCTTATACGACTTGTATTGCGCGAAACGATTGGAAGCAGTTAAGGGAGAGAAAGAATGATGCATATTGGAACGATGTATCATTGTGCCTTCTTCGTCGAGAGTCCCGACATTCATCCTGTCTCTTACAAAAGCGCACACATACCATTGCACGCACACAAACAAGTCGTGTTTCCGAGAGAATCACTAATTTATTAATATACAATTTTACGTGATCTCGCACACATGCAGTATCTATTTTACATTTCTCGTCTTTGAAGACGGAAATCGAGTTTAACGAGAGTTACCCCCCGAAGTGGCTGTCAGTTTTACATAACAGAAGCAATTTATCCAAGAAGTTCCGACGGCAACAACGCGACGTTGATCGCGACACACTTAACCACTTCTCCGTATCGGCGGGGACAAATAAAGTGCCACAGGCTAGTAGTCTCGAGGTAAAGAGAGCACTGACAGCTCCCAATCGACCTTTGACTTTGATCGATCATCCGGCGTGCGCGCCGTCGTCATCGTCAACATGTTTCAACTATTACATCGTCATAAGTTCGCTCTCTGCCGCGCGGAGATTGTATTTCGCTGATAAACGTAACACGCAATGTGTGCAGAGTGAAATAACGCACGATTAAGATCGACGTCAACAGGATTGTCGTTAGTTTTGCAAACTAACTCGAATCGTTTTTTTTTTGTTTTTTTTTTGTCGAAGGTACACAAACACGGGTGTGATAATGTTTTCGCGTTTGCGATATCTAGAAAGATTTTTGACGTGTTCAAATGAGATGCGTGCGGAATTTCACGAAGCGCGTGGGTCTAATAGAAAGTATTGAACAACCTTAGATCTGTGATAAATGTGTGACGGCAATATATTAACGCACCGATTTTCTCACAACTGCCTGAAACCTAAATAACAGCGAAAAAAGAAAAACCACGTCGTAATAGCGATGCAATTTCGGATTATTAACGTGCCGCGCATTCAAGATACTGCGCTCGCGAGGCGCGATGACAAATTACGGCCATCTCGGTTCGCCCGATCGAATGCACCGGTTTCTCCGCATATTTTCTTCGTCATGCCTGCAACGTTACATTGTTCCGCGCGACGGGAAAAGAAATCGCCGTTGCCACGGTTGCCTATTTTCGTTATTCACCCGGCAACGCGACATTTCTCACCGCGTCCGAGCGTATGACTCCGGTCATCAGATAGTCAATGGAGAACAATATGTCGTCCTTTGAGGGATCTCCTGCGCGCGAAGATATATATATATATACATGACCTCTCCTGTTTATCTCCATAACAAGGGAATGCGTTTCCCGACGCAATCTGACGCTGCATATTCACATCTGCAATGAAAGCAGTGTGTTATTCGCGATACCAGTGCGCTGCGATCTTCTCAGTAAGAAATGACATTTCGTACAAGTAATAAAATCCAACTTAAGAATCTTTCAATTTTAAACGAGATTGAGATACTAATATACTCTCGATCGTTTCTGTTCGCGACGTTTCATTCCATTCGCGTGTTACCCGCGATTTATTATTATCGACGGTCCACTCGCAGCGGTCGACTTCAAGATTCGGAAAGATCGAACACGTGACTCGCGTGTCTGCCGACGACTTCGAACCGGAGAAGTGGCGAAAGGATTCATACGCTGTCGTCGCTTTGCGTCATTCCGCTCGTCGTTCCGCTTAGAGATTGAGACGTTTGTCTTGCATCTGACGTTGCGTCTTACTCGCCGGGGAGAGGATAGGGAGAAACCGACGAGAGCACTCTCGAGCGGAGGCTTGCCGGGTCGGCGCTGCATGTGACGTCTAACGTAACGCCAATAACTCACCTACTACACGGAAGCCTTCCCGAGACGAAGGTGGGAACGGGAGGTGGGGGTTAGGAACTTGCTCCTTCGCACCGAGCAAGGCCGGTCCACCCTCACTCCTTCTCGCCGCGTTACATCCGCACCCTTCTATCTACGCATCCTCTTCCCCGGCTCTTTACACCACAGCCGCTCTTGCCGTTTCCTTCACCGCGCCATCGTCGTCTCTTCCTCACCGTCACCTCGAGACTCCGTTGAAATAACCCTAGGCACCGCCAAGTTTACCGAGGGCTGAACGAGAAATTACAGGGAGGTTTGGCTAAATTCCTTCTTCGCCCGCGCCACGCCCGGCGTCCCGTCTCTTCCCCTCTCTTTCTCGTGCGATCCGCTCCCGACGGGATCGGTAATTACTTGCCGTTATACGGGGTCCGATCTGATCATTAATTTACCTTCAATTTCGAACGGTTATGCTTTGCCCGTCGCGCGGAAGCTGCGGCGAGAAGACCGGGCGGGTATTATTCCGGTTATAGGAAACGACTTAGACGCGGGGATGGGGTGTAGCAGCGAACCGGAACAAAGAATCGAATGTAAGAATGTGGGTCAACCCCGTGTGTTCGCCGTCGTCGTAGTACACACATATGTGTCTAGGAAAGGACATGTCTTCTTTTTTTTTACGGCGGCACATACTGCGTCCGCGCCGTTTTCTTTATTCACGTGGTGAATCACGTATGCAACGGCGCGACCCGGCTTCAACCGGTATTCGCCATTGTCGACGAGATATACCGCGACGGAGTCTCGCGAATGAAAAATTCGAGCCGGGCCGGGTACAGTTATATCGGTAGTGCCTCCTCTCTTTTCGGTGAACTCGAGCTTGGCGCGCTCGCCTGGATATTGCGTTCATGTATGTACAGCGATTCTTTATCGTCGCGAGCGCGCCTCTGAAATGTAAATACAACAGTCGCGCGTCGCTTTACGATATATGTTTTATAATTCCACATCGCGCGATCACGTGTCGCGTGTACATTTTAATGCCGAAACTCAATAATATGCATTTTACGTAAAGTACGTCTCTTATCTTCTTCTCTCTCATTCTCGGATTGCTGCAACTTCGTTAATATATATTCTGAATGATAAAAATCCCGTGTTTTCTGCGATTGCGTTTAAATTACCTATCTCCGCGTGGCGCATGAAACGATATACATCACGGAGTGTGTACGCGTGTCCCCGCGCTCGCAGCGAGCGGAATACATGACTTGTTTAACCGCAGAAGAATGTGATTTGTTATGAGATTGAAAATCTAGATTACGAGTCGGCGGGATTTTTCCTTTGATATTGCGGCCCGCTACCGCGCTCGCTCGCCGGACGTGTATTGCTCGGCAAGAAAAATCGCTTCTATGCGGCGGACAACGTCTGCGAAATTACCCGCACGGAATATCCGATAACAAGTGTTGCGTGGCGGCACCTCTTTCTCTCTCTCTCCATTCTTTACACTGTACAAATTGACTCTTTACGGGACAACAATAACTTATTGGAGCTGCCGTTTGATCGCCTGTTATATTTCGCGAGCGTTTATTTGACTATATACAATTCGTACGGCTCGAACGAAAGAACGACAGAGAAGAAGAATAAAAGAGACGCGCGCGCGTATGTGTGCATGAGCGACTTTCCGCGCGAAATGACACTTCGACAGTTTTCTATCTGCGAAAATTTTGCTCGAACAAAATGACGCGCTGACACGCGCGTGTCACTGATAATGAAGTCATATTTTTAAAAATGCATACAACAAGTCTGGTGCGTATGCACGCTCTTGCCGCGTGATTACGCGCACTTTGTGAAATTTAACGATGCGCCGACGTGGTTGTCATGATTTTTGTGCAACCTCGGTGAAAACGGAATTAATGTTGATGAGAATTATATATTTATACCCGCGCGCGGATTACCTTGTTCCCGCGAGTTCGCTGCTGCGAGTTTCCGCACACGATTAGTCGCACGCGAGTAGCGAGCCGAAACGAGCGGCGGAGTTTTATATATTTCAACTCGCGGCGACTACCCGTCGCGTATCGAGCTAATCTCATCGCCGCTGAAATCGCCTCGGTGAGCCGGAGAACACAGGACAGCGCGGTAAAATGGATGCGTGCGTTATATACGCAGCGATGCAGCGACGCGAATAGACGTTACGGAGATGACCGCGGCGATCCTACTACGGAGTTCGTCGAATGTAATTTAGCGCGCGGGAGAGAGAGTCGTAAATTCGAGGATTCTATGCAAGATTGATACTGCACGAGGTACTTCGGTCGGTGCGAGCAACGGTGAGAGAGTAGCGAAAACCGGGTAGGAAAAGGCAGGTCGATAGAGCAAAGAGAAAGAAAGAAAGAAAGAGAATGAGTGAGTGAGAGATGGAGACGTGCGGGAATTTAAAATTCTTTCCCCTTCATCGTCGAAGTGTCAACCAAGCTCACGTGGTAAGCGAGAAAGAACGCGAATGCTTATGATAAATGTACATATCTCTTTCTCTCTTTGAGCTACGAATTTTTTTTTTATATATAAAATTCAAAGAGAAAAGCGTGTATTAAATTTAAATAATTTGGAAAAATATGTAAGAAGAGAGCGAAAGAAAACTGATATCTACAATATAGGTTTGCGCGCTTCTCTGCGAAAATGTCTTCGCTCTCGTGGTGAATTTGTTCGCCTTATATTTCATGCGTTTCGCGAACAATGAGCGAAGAAGCCCTTCGTCATAAAGGATTTGTGCTTCGAGCGTCTTGACGAGCTAGTCGTGCAAACTCGAGAGCCGGAGACCAATTACCTCGAGCCAGGGATTTCTCTTTTTCTTTCTGCCTTTCCTCCATTGATTCCCCGTATCAGAACGCTAATTGTTATGCCTTTCCCCTCTCTCGTTTTGCTCGCAACCGATATCGATTTAGCGAGTCGGTTAACTGCACGGCCTGTTAACAGCAAAAGAATCGCGAGTCGATTCGAGAGATATATCGTATCTCTGGCATAACACAATCTCTCCGGCGAATCAAATTGTGCATTAATTTCGATTTTGCGAAGCGTCGAAGCAGTTTTTCTTTTATATAACAACTGCTTTCTCTATGTCGTCCGTATGTTGTTTATAATGGCAGTCGTTACGCAAACTTCTTTTATCTTTACTCGCTCAACAAATTGAAAGACAGTCGTTTCTTAAGCGCTCTAAGTCTTTTGACGTTCCGATCGGTTTTTTTTCCGTTTCTCTGATCGGTTTTTGATATCCAGTGATTTATCTTAATGGCCAATTCAGCGCGCGAGAATTGCCACGCCGCAGTGTAACGCACAAGAAAAAAAAATTTAGAAGATACGCGATTAAGCGCTTCCGATTGATTCTCTCCCGCGCTACACATCGTCGCGCGACTCGGCTCTCGAGAGGGTGTCATGTCCTATCCGAAGATAAATTCGTTACAGACAGGAAAAAAGCGACGACCGAGCTGCTTCTAATGTTATTCGATAGTCCCAATTTTTTCCCGATAAAGAATTGAAATTTGCCCCATAAAGTCGGATTTATGGACGCCTTCAAAGTCAGTGGCGCCCTTTGATCAGACCTATGGACCATTGACCGCTGTCCCCTGCAGCACTATCTATCACGCCCGGAAGGCAGCCGGTGTTCCCGCGTAATGGCATTTAGAGGATTACCGATAAGCAGAATCCCGAATAGGAAAGAAAAAAAAAATAGGAGAATTCTGTCTGTCAGGGGAAAACGTTCTGTCGACTCCGCCGTACCGTTTAATCGCCATTTTAATCCGCAGTAATGTCACTCCGCGTAGTTGAAGTGTCCATTTAAATGACAGACGGGTAAAAGAATCACGCGAAGGGATACAGATTAAAAGGACGGGAAATCGATAAGGATCGAAGCTCGGGTTACGTCGAGGAGAGGTCACGATGGGGGATGAGAGAGATTTAGGGAAAAAAAAAACGGGGGGAATGCGCTACGGAAAGATGAAGGGACGGGAAGTGGACGGGAGACAGATCAGACCGGATATTCCCGCGAGCTGTGACCATGGGAAATCCCCTTTATAGCTTCACCTACGCTGGGTGAACGATAACATCTTAACTACGGCGAGTTTACTACACTCGAGTTCCTTAAATCCCACCTGTGAGTCCGTCGAGCCTGTCAGGAAGGGTTTAGCGCGTCGTCCTTGACACACAAGGGCAGCCCTATCTCGTTAGGACTTCCGCTGGCAGTTTCGTGAAATAAGGAAGATACAAGGAAGCGCATCTGTGACACGCGTTGCGCAATCGTCTCGCGATAAAGCGGCGCGATCGCGCTGCTGTCAATCAGAAGTGAAGGGTACGAAAATACAAAACAAAGTAAAGAAAGCGTTTTGCACGCAACGTTATCACACTCACGTTCTTATGTGACGTGGCGTCTCTCTGGAAGAAATTCCGTTTTATTCTATAACGATGGTCGCGTTTTTGTCGGTTTTGTTTGTTGGAAAAAGAAAATAACAGGGCAAGACACATATCACATGACGCATTATTTTCGGAAGCAACGTTTTCGCTAAGAAAATCGGGTAAGTTGGGGCGCAATAGTTGGCAAACATACAGTCGATCTTCTTGGCAGACGATTCTAGAACGATGGACTCTTTTTTCGCTAAGAATAAAGAGCTCTTGGTTTAGAAATTACATTCCATTGCTCGCGAAAAAATTGAATGATACACAACGTAAATAAACATTTTATTTATCGAGTGAAAAGTAACATTTATAATGGTAAAATTTATCAGCAATAAAGAATGAAAGAAAAGGTGAATGTTTTAAGCAACGTTCCGATAAAGAAGCCAACATCCATAATCCGAAATGATGACGTAACACGTAGATCTTTCTCTTTGAGAGGCCGTACAGTTCATATAATGCTCGACATTGAGAAATGCGTTTACATCGAAACGAAATAGAATTGGAAAGGAGAAACGACGTCGTAGAAAAAGAGACGGACGCGCAACATCCGAGTTGCTCGGCTGTGTATATGTGTTTGTCATTATTCTTCATATAACGAGAAAAAGTTCTCACTTATCCCTTCTCTCCCGGGACTCTCGCAATATAGACGAGTTCGGAACTTTTTTCAAGACTCTGTCCGAAATCTCTCACGGAATGAAGAAAAATTCCGCGCCAGATTCATCGAACAGAAGTACGCGCCAGCCGATGAGACGCCGCTCGCTTCCATTAAACGTCAGGAAAGAAAATGGAATTAGCGGACGTCTCTCATGAACAAAGTGCAAAGGGAAGTATTCCGTCGCCGCGCGGTTGTTTCTTTCCCGGGGAAAAAGTTCCGACCTCGCTTCCTTGCTTAGAAGTTATCGCGCGGAGCTGTGACAACTTCTCGAGACTTCTGCTAAGAATTTCGCAAAATAAAGGAGAACTGTTCTTGGCCGGGACGGTTGTTTGCAAAAAAAAAAAAGAAACTACGAACGTTATGCAATGTGACGAGAGAGAGAGAGAGAGAGAGAGTGAAAGAGAACCTTTTGAATATAAACGAAAGATAGGAAGAGAGAAATCGAAATAAAGATTTGAGAGCATGCGTATTAACACGAAACATGAAACGGTTCTAAAACTTACAAGAATTAATAACGTTGCGTGTTGAGATAAATTATAAATCTCATCGTAAAAAAAGCGTATAGCAGTTTATGAACTGATTGTTCATTCGAGGCTCACGCTATTCGCATTTCTCGACGAGAAATTGCCAAATGAAATAAAGGAGTGAATGAAATCGTCGAAGTGCGAACGCCATCACGTAGGTGGTTGTCATAAGCGCGCATACCTCTTTTCCCGAGAAATTGAGGATATGAGAGAAAGTGAGCAAGAAGAACAGACGTCGCAACCGTCTCACGTCAAAGGGCTTGTGTCGAAAGATGAAATACCTGCGATGGGTTATCATCTCGATAAGAAATCTTTGTGTTGTGAGAGAAAGAGAAAGAGACAAGGGGAAAAAGTAAATAATGAACAGTGGAAGACGTTGGCGCGCGCGCAAAAACCATATTCACCGAGATAAAAGTTTACTGGCGTCTTTGACGCGCCGCTTTTCCGAAATAAAAAATATCTATGCGCTGCAAAAATTGTCGCTAAAAAAACTTACCAGGATGTCACGTAGCTTGCCACAGCGGAAGTTCAAATGAAATTACACGGGCGAGCCCGAGCGAGTAATAATGGCGTTCGAAAATAAAAAAGAAATCTCACCGCTAGTCTGGATCGATAAAGTCGAAACTGCAGTAATAAAAAAACGAGCTATATATAAAGAAAAGCAAAGCGAGAAAAAATTACAAAGGGAGATACACGAATATAAAAGAAACTCGGACAAACCGCGTGTGGCGTTTGCGATTCCGAAAATAGATTGTTTGTCATAAATGCTAAAATAAGAACCGTCGCGGTTTAATGCCAATAATGATATCTCACATTATTTTGCCTTGAGAGAAAAAGAGAGAGAAATCGAGGATAGGGTTAAAAATAGAAAGTGAAGATAAAGAAAAGGAAACAAGCGGCTGAATAATTCAAGAGAAGACAAACATCGGAGGGAAAAAAAATTGAAAGGGGAACGAATGGCAGACTCGCGCGCAGGAAAATCAAATAAAGACAAAAGGGGGAGGGAAAAGTGAAAAGCCGTGAAAATCGGATATTCGCACGTTCTCCATCTCCGTGCAGTCGCACGGGTGATTGTAGGACTTTTGGAACTTGCCCGGCGGACACATCGCAGGTGAAGGGAAGGGCACGGTAGGGTAATACCGTCGAAACGGGGAGAAGGTACGTTGTCACGTATAGAGCGCGGAAGCACACGAGCTTCCGGCGGAAAAAGCGAGAGGAAGAGAGAGGAAAAAATGACTGCACCGGGAAAGCGAAGAAAGAGAGGACGAACGCATTCCGCACGCAACGTCCCTCACCACCGCCGCCGCTGTTGCCGCACAGTCGCACCTTGTGAAAGTTTCATGAGGTTCGCGCCCGATCGGGGGAGCTTTTTATTCGCACGGGGACGCTTTGCATTTTTACGACGAGACTAAGGTTATGCGCCGAGGCCGTTCGGCGAGACCTTTGAAATCTTCACGCGTGCTACAAGAACCCGGATCTCCGCTGTGAGCATGAGGTCGATATCCCTTTCGCGTAGAGCACCCGGTGGACATATTCGGATACGTGGCTATAGTTGGAAAACGTCGGTCGCATAAACGATTGTTCGTCTACGCCGGAGTGGTGGTCACTGATCGCACGTGTTGCGGTATAATCAGATCGTTTGTGTGCAACCCCACCGCTCTCCGCTATTTCTCGATATACCACCTTTTACGCGATTGCGTTAAATTTGTTGTATAACTGCGTTCGGCATCGCAGTTGATTTTGCTCGCCTGTGCCGCCTCGTGCGAAATTGCGCGCACGCGCGTCTTAAAACTTCGTCTTTTCGCGAACTTTCCGAGAGCTTTATTCTCGCAACATCGAAATAAGTCTATTTCTCAACCGCCGCGCCTTTGAGCGCCGCGTCGAACTCATTCTTATTCAGGAAATCCGTATTCTATGGGACTTCTCCGCTGTTTTCTTCGCCGAACTCGTTCGTTTCTCTCTTCCAGCCGTTCATTTCCTGCCTCCCCCGACGCAGAGAGTTGAAACTTACGATAAATCGATTGGTCAGGTGCGACCCGAAAAGAAAGCTTTCAACGAGTGCATCCTCGCTCGCCGGAACCGAGCAGATTCAATAACGATACCGAATCGCCTCAAGTTTCCGCGTTATCTAACCGTGTCCTGTTCGAGTCTCTGTCGAACTCGTTCTTCTCGTTGGAATCATATCGAATGTGGCGCAAGGAGAGGAGAACAGTCTCGATTTACCTTTTTATTTCCGTAAAAAAAAAAAAAACACTTTACTGTCATCGAGTGCGTGTTCCGTGTCAAGAACGATGGAACTTCTAATTACATAGTACATTTGTAGTAATTAAAATTTCTAAATTTTATTTTAATGTTCTCTGTTTTACGGTTCCATAAATATGAATGTTATGTACATACCTACAGTCAGTGGTGTGTAACGTGCTGAGCGCGCGCAATGTGTGGGTACGTAGCGTTATTATTAAAAGCGTCGACTAACGCGCTAAAAGAACGAAAGTTCCGGGAAACTGCACTTATTTTACATTTATACGGAAGTTGAGCGTTTTCTAATGAGGATGCACAATAGAGGATAGTGCGCGTATGTGAAATATCGCGGCGCATCGCTTAGGACGCAGCTGGGACGCGCGCTGGCGAGGCGCTGGAGGCGACTTTAAAAAATCGCCGACCGTGCATTTTAATGTAGACTCGCAAACAGGAAGTGATGCGGCCTCTTACATTATGACATTTATTCCTCGCTACGCGCTAAGCAACTTACTACCAGCCAGTATATCACGTTACATTAAAATGTTTCAACTATGTACACCGCGCTCGTTGCGCTCGGGATCAGCAAATATTGTTTTTTAAGCGACGATAAACGATCGGAATATCCTTGATATTGCAACGTAAATATCGCCATTGATTCATTAACTCTGTCATATTAACTCTGTCATAAATTTGTATTTAGCAAGTACACAGGATTTCTTTGTTTTCGGAATGAAACTTGCGATAAGATTACGACGCATAATGTGAGAAACATAATAATAAATTTTCCTCTTCGGAAGAAAGAGATTTCAAGATATTTTTTGCAGAGTTTGCTATTATCAATGCGACATTTACATGTTTATATACCAATTTATTCGAGATTCTTTGATCATATTTATTTCTGAATTGTGCAGCCCATCGCTACTTCTTTTTTTTTTGCACAATCTTTCACGGGCAATATTTTTAATCTCATTTATTTTTCTCGTCTGCCGCGAACCGATTTTTCCCTCGATTACCATAAAAATCCACCATTAACGACCGACGCGGTTGCGACGTATCCGGACAACGCAAAAAAAAAAAAAAAAAAAAAACAAACTGTTCGTGAGCAAAGGAGCTGCTCAATAAAACATAAGAGGGCGATCAAATAAAACCGCCGGCGCGTTGGGGAGTGTGAACGGCGGGGAATAGACGAGGGAAAAACGCGCTCGGTACGGAAGAGGCAGTAGACGAGGTCGGAAAGCGCGAGAGAGCGGTGCGACCGAGGCGGAGGAAGATAGAAAACAGGAAGAGAAGAGACGAGGACAATGCATATCGATTCGCAGTCGCAAGAGCACCGCATCCACCCGCGCCGTTGGATCCCCCGTCGCGTTCTCTTTGTCGCGAACGAACGAGTGAGCGAACAAGTGAGCAACTCTTTCTCTTTCGCGGACGAATCGCGCGTACTGTGTCGGCGCGAAGAATCGTAAAATTCTGAAAAATTTATCGCTCGCTGCCTCACCGCCTCGCGCTCCACGGGTATCGTCAATGGCGTTGCCTTCCAACCCTGCGGAATTCCGGACAGTTCGGACGGGCGAGAGAAGCGAGAGGAACGGTGAGAAGCGGGCGAGGATGCGAGACGACCGTTGCTACATATTTAAGCGCTCGATCATCTCGCCGGTCCGATGAATTCTGACAGACTGATCCGGAGTAAGAGAGGCAGGCAGAGAGACGGAAATAAGTAGAAGAGAGAGAGAGAGACGAGAAACGCTCGTGAATTTTTGAATGGCTGGAAAAAGGCTCCGCGCGTATAGTCCGTAAAAATGATAAATGAACATCGGACTAGTACGTGCGAAACGATCGATTGGTGTATAAAGCGGCGTAAT
Source organism: Pseudomyrmex cubaensis (assembly GCA_014825685.1). Lineage (NCBI taxonomy): Eukaryota > Metazoa > Arthropoda > Insecta > Hymenoptera > Formicidae > Pseudomyrmex > Pseudomyrmex cubaensis. The sequence continues at coordinate 14,852 of QVOA01004366.1, read as the reverse complement.
TCGAATACGTTGTTAATCTAAAGCGATTGCGTGTAACGCAGATATGTAGTACGCAGTGGCTCGAGTATCCAGTTGATATTTTACGAACGAGTAATTACGGGTTTCGGTGAGGTTGGAATTTTTTCGCGTACAGCGAAATAGAATACTCTGCCGGGGTGCGTCGGGGAATATGGAATATGGCCGGCGCGCAACACGGAATTATTTCCCGGATAATTGAAACATTGGAAATGATGCATTGGTTATCGATTGCAATCTGTACGTATATATATATGTATATACACATATATCTATACAGCTGAATCATTCGCGGTCATTTCGCGGAATGATGCGACATCGGTATATTTATCCGCTTCTCTCTCTCTCGCTTACGTACGCCGGGAGTTTCTATTTCTGTCGACCGATCCGTATAAATGGACTGCTATATACGCCGAGCCGATGACTTGTACAAACAGACGCTGACCAACTTTAATTCGTTCCGCAAATGGAGAAAGCGAATTGCGGATTTGCCAGCCTTCAGTCAGATGTGTACGTATGTACATTTGTCGGACAGCTTAATCGTGTCTCCTCTATATACCGCCCGTACTCTGGTCATTCCTCTTCCGTCCTGTCGCAAAATATGAGGAAATAAACTGGCTCCTTTCGCGCGCTTTGCTGACAGATTATTCGCCAATTCGCAGACTCAATCGAGATCAACATTTTTATATATGTATATGTGATGTGTGTGTGAGAGAAAAATAATTATCTCTTACAAAAATATGTATATACAGATACGTATATACAGATATATTTGCGCTAAAAACATACATATTAAATCAAGTAATTTTTAAACAATCGAACAGAGTAAAATTTATCGTGTAATATAAATATTTTGTATATTTGGTATTTTATCAGTCGTTAGAATATTTCGATATCTCGGTGTAATAACTCTATTCTTCCGTACGGATAACTATTTCCGTCGCGTTTGAACACGGCTCACGCACAAGGGGATGATACCCGCGGTAACGTGGGAAACAATAAAGACGTCACACGAAGAGGCAACGAGAGATCGCAATGCTCGTGATTCCGATAGCGCGATAATGTTGACCAACCGTGGCGACCGAAACGATTTATAAGTCCGTATCTCTCGTACGGTTTATTTTAAATTACATAGCTCTTTATTAAAGTGAAAGACGATCGTCCGTCTGGAAACATCGCGACCGCCCGTGGTGTGTTTATTCCGCCTATGTACACGGGATCAAAATGACGAGGGCCGACATTAACGCGCGCGCAGAGCAATTAATAATGTGGTCATCATTAACGCAAATGCGAATCGCTGAGTGAACCTAAATTATCTGGTGGATGCGGTCGGGTGATTATGGTTGCAGCGGCTAAAAGCCGCAACGTATACAACGGGACGCAAAAAATAAAATCGCAAGGAACGGGTATAAGCTATATTGATGATGTTATATTTTGTTCTTTACCGCGTGTCTTCTCTCCTCGTCCGAAAACACACACCGCAGCTGAGCGAGAGATCGGATATACCGTCACGAATCTCGGATGTGCCTCGCCGCCATTAATGCGATCTTACGCTCCATATATTTCCCCAGCTGTCTTGCCGTTATCCTATAAATTTTGTTATCCATTAACGTACGCGCGCGCACGCGCCTCGCTCACATGAATAGGTAGATAGGTAGATAGGAGGGATGTTAACGACGATGTGCTAACGAGACCTTCGCGATATCGAGCCCTCAAGGAAAGACCTTGTTCGTCTAATGGATCAATTAGTCCCGTCTAACGGGCGTCCAATCAATGTCAATGAATACCCATTACTGCTAAAACCAATTGCTAACGATATATTCACAGAGAAGCGCGTCATCCGGATTATCATTGTCCGAGTGTCTCTCCGTGAGAAATAACATCATACATTGCCGTATATACACATCGTATTATTGTGATAACCTTAACAAACCGTGATAAACAAATTACACGCGAGTCGACGCCGCGCGTCGCCTTTTTCGCTTCGGGGCGATGAACCGTGGGCCGTTTATCGCTTATTTCAGCCGAATTTCAATTAGCCGCCCGTGCGCGAATATATGAATATATACACGCGCTAGGATATACAAAACGCATTTACGGACGGAAGAATAAACGGATACGCCGCCGAAACACAGCGAAACGCAGCAACGTGTGTTCCGCGCGCCCGTATAAGATTATAAAAACATTCCCCGGTAAAAAATTTCCCGACGAATTCGTTGCCCGTTGTTGTGACGGATTATTACGAGAAAACGGATTATGTCGACATGTAGGTACGCGCGAGCGTGAGGTTTCTCTCTTTTTCTCTCTCTCTCTCCTTCTACATCCTACAACAATAAACGCGGATTGCGCGGATGCGCGCGAACAACGTTATCAACGGGCAGATTATTCCGGGAGAGAGCTCTCGGTGAGATTTTAACGCGAGTTCTTTTCTTTCGGTTATACATTACAGAGAAGGATAAGCCGCTAAGTACTTTGTATCACAAGCTTTGCTAACCGAACATTTACATACGATAAGCCGTTGAGTAAAGTCAATTACATAGTCTGGCTCCACGTTACAGCCGTAACTTGGCTGTACGGTCGCGTATGTCGCCCCGGGATATATAAACTTTATTAAATAAGAACTTCCTATAGAAAGAAAAAAAAAAATAATAAAAGCACACAGCTTTGACATTCACTGAGTAACAAAAAAGAAAATTGAAATATTTTTTCCAAGCATGCGATGCAAGAGAAATATTTTGCGAAATATATATACGCCGAAAACACTTACCGAGCGCGAGAAGATTGCCGATCCTCCCGTAATCCTTGTTTCAAGGGTTTTGTTCACGTTGAATTTCGTGAATACGCATCGCGCGTTTTGCGAGCATGCACGCGTTAAAGTAATCAAGAAGTCTCGACAGCTGAGAAATTCCTTCTGTTGCCACACTCCCTTGGTTCGTGTGGATTATTCACATCAAACTCTTCGAATTCCAAGCCGAACAATAGTCATTACGCACATACGTCAGTGTCTTGTAATTATTTCTACTTCTGAACGCAACGATTTATTTAAAACTCTCAAGTGAAAATCTTTCGATAATTCGAAGCTGTTTCTCAAAACGAGAACGGTTGTCTCTCTGTTCGTCAGTCGAATGTGTCGAGTTGTTTGGCGCAAGATTACGAAATCGCGTTAGGAGCGAGAGAACCACTTCCGTGAAAACGCTATAATTACAAGACACGCGAAGAGATCCGCGTGCTCGGTAACAAGTCACTGATATCTAGTCTCCGACTGCTCTCAATTGTCCGAGGCCACAACCCCGAAAATTACATCATTGCTTCATCGTCGCGACCGACGTCGACGTGACTAATTGAGTTCGTTCTTTGAAGAGAGAACTTGGTGTACAACGACGTTTCAATGCGATCAATTGTCTCGCGAAACCGGCAAGAAAAACAGGGGGAAGAATTTCTTCACCTGCACTGACAGGGAAAACTCGGCGACCGAGTGACGACGAGCGATGCAAAACATGCGCACGCTTCCCGGCGACTGGAAGGGTGGACGACGAGAGTCGGCGGCTTCGCAAGGACGGATTGTGCGCATGCGACATAAACAAACCGTAAAGAAAAACCCGATATGCACCGGGGGAGGTGGGAGGCGCAACCCCTTGCAGTCTCCGGTGCATTCAAGTAGTGCGACATTATAATGCACAATGGCGTAGTGTTACAAGTGCGACTTTGCGGAATACTTTGACATCCGAAATGCGCCGTGAAATCGATAGAGAGGAAACGCGAGTGTATTTCGGTTTCCGGAAAAAACGCGCGGAGATTGTCGTTCGCCGAACTCCGGAAAATTCTCGACGTTTGTCTGTCGCGCGCTGCAAAATGCAGAGTTTTCGCCGATATATACACGCGATTACACATTATTGAAGGCGAAATCTTGATGCAAAAGCGCGGTTATTTTCGGCGCTAAAGTGCTTTTCATTGAATTGTTTAAAACTCCTTAAATTTTTTTTTTCTTGCGTTTCAACAACGCGATAAATCATCGTCACGCTCAGTGTAATAAGCACACATGATTTTAACGTCATTTAGCGGTGCAACGATACGTGCATCGCTACATGTTGCGGCGCGCTCTCGTCTGACGTATTATCTGCTCTATCACTGACAAGTCCGCACAGTCTACCGCTACTCGCGGTCTGATACAACGCATCCTGCGCTACTACTCTCTCGGCAATAGGCTCGCAGTCCGTTATAACTAGCAGTCTGATGTCGCTATATATATATATATATATGTACGTTTCCTTCTCCGTGAATGTGCGGTCTTAGAGTAGATATCTCAAACGATGACATTTGCAACACTGCATAAACGCTCGCCGTCGCATTAACCTTCCCTGCCTGCGACTGTACGAAGCGTTTCATTAACGATGGTGATTACCGTATCGCGATAACAGAGCAGTCGTGTCGAGAGACCTATCGCTAACAAATATCTCAAACGGACAGGCTTCGCGAAAGAATGGTTGAGAAACAACTTTATTTCGCGCGTTTTTTTTTCGAAAATGATCGTTTCTGATGGTTCGCGATAGTTTTTATTCTGGCTGAAAAATCAATCGATAGTTTGATTTTACAGAATAAAAGATAATATTTAACGAACGAATAATCCATATCGATTTATGATTCCTTCTGTGATAATAAATCCACATAAAATAGTTTTAGGATTGTATAAAATGCAAGATTGCTACTGTAAATGAAGTATCGCTTGCAAAAGTTACGTGCACATGAACCGTTTAAAAGGTTTCTTCGTCGCAAAAGATATAATGAGATCGCGGACCGACGAAGGTCTGTCCCTTCTGATTGCAACAGCCAGGCTTCAGTGGAACTTTTCCATTTGACGGAGCATCGTCTCTCGCTCGACCAACAGTGTCCATAATGGACCGAACGTACGCGATCGAAATTACGCGCGCGCGCGTGATGATGGCACAAAAGACGCGCGGAGAGTCAACTGCGAGCTGACTTTCGTCAGAAAAATCGAAGATCAAAGCCCTTGGAAATTACATTGGCCGAACGAGGTCGCGGGCAACGAGGACGACGACGTTTCTACCGTTCACCTCGCGTTCACTCGTAAACCGCCACCGAGCTCGCGTCTCTCTGGCTTTTATTTCAAAGATATTTCATTGCCGTTTTACTGTCGTCCTATCTCGAATTTTCCGGAGTAAAGTAACGCGGAGTTGATACCGGGCCGGAGCTGATCCTCGCGCGCGCGCGCAAACGAACATCGTCTTTTCCGCGGTCGGCTTTTATATATCCAGGCGATAAAAATCCGAAATAATTTAGTCCGCGACACTGAATGCAAGAACGCAAACTTCCGTTAGCGTAAAAAACTGTGTAGCACCGACTTGACGAAGTCGCGTGCAGATTGAACGTACGTGTTAAGTTTTTTTTTAAAGATCTCTCGAAATAACGTAAGGGAGCTTATTAAAATTCGAAGCATTTGCATGTAAAAAAGAAAGAACACCAGACGGGAAATACATTCGGACGTTTCTCTCTCCTCTCTTTCTCGATATCCCGAACTTCACCGTGAAAACACAAATTAATTTTTCGTGAAGGTTCAGATAACAATAAAATATTTTTGTGTAATTTGTAATACGTTATCGGCCATATTATTCAAGAAGCACTAGAATATATGATACGTATATATAGGAAAAGGAATATTGCGCTCACATACGAAAAATATCTCGCGTGCAGAATTAATTTTAGAGAAAGGACTTTATATATATATGTTTCGCGATACGTGTCGCCCCGTGTGTCGCGCGCGACGGCATGGCATATCGGTCCTGAAATATCATGGCGCGCGAAAGCATTTATTAGTTTCTCCCGAGTGCGGGAGACGAGAAATATGCGTTCATTTTTTCGGAGATACAGGTCCGATGGACCCTTTGGACCCATTATGCGTGCCGAAATATCACGCGCCGCCTGAATATTTATTTTATTAGGTGATATTACAATTCTTGAAGTTGCTTATCGCTCGTTGCACCGCGGTGGGAAACGCATATAATTCAGCCGGGCTGTCTCGCTTCGTCGCGCGCGGCGTTTTCCCTACGCCGGACGTTCAACGTTAAATGGAATTCCGTCGGTGTATATGTACATTCGCGCCTAGCGGGGATGTACATATGGGATGAGCTTTATCGTGCCGTATATATACGGAAGGGGGAGAGAGGGTTATAATACGAGCATAGCGTGATAGATGCATCATCGCAATTGTTACCTTGTTTTTAGAGTATATGAACATACGTTAGCCGCGCGCGTGGAAATTCGACTTGGACGTCGACGCGACTATCGATCAAGCGCGCTTCGAGGCCGCGCGAGAGCGCAAGCCAGAAACGTCGCGCGCTTTTGTAGCACGACTGCTCTGTACGGTATTTTCACCGCGAATAACGGCTTGGGTTTTCTTTTACTTATCTCTACTTGTCGCTTGTGTATTCTGCTCAGAGTACGTCGATTAAGAAATTATATCGAAGCGCTCGTCTCTTGACTCGGTAATGATTTTGCAACGGCGCGAATTGCAACAACAGAGTGTTCGCGCGTATAAATAATCGCTCCGCCATCACGGATCGTTACGTTCGCAATTTATAGCGGCGAAAACGCGCGTTGTTCTTCCACGGCCATTAGACTGGGGAGATCCCGCGCTCATCCGAACGGCAGCGTCGTGGCAGTGGAACAATTTCCAGCATAGTTTCCAAGTGCCTAACGTTACCGGCTGAAAATTTTCGTCACGCACGAAGGGTGCGCGCACAAACACACGCGCTCGCGTGTCTCTTTCTCTCTTCCACGTCGGAGATTGATCGTGTGTGCGTTGTTAAAGTCGTTAGCAGCGCGTGTTAACCGAGTCACAGCGTTACGACCGGCGCGGCGCTGCCGTCTTTATTGAATTACAACTTAGACACATCCGGGCGCAAGGTACACGGATGCCGGGTTTACGTCGCGCGGATTAGCATGCAAATTTGCCGCATTGAATTTCATAGTTTCGACAGCTGTAACAACCGAATAGATTCGTCGTGACGCGCGACGCAGACCCCGGCACCGACGACGTCTAACCAACTCTCTCCCTCTCCTCGATCTCCTCCCAGCCCTTTCTTCGCACCGTGTCGCCGTCTCCTGATAAGCGAATTGTTTCGCCGTATCGCGCTATAACCGCGAACGCGGGTATAACTCGATCCATTTCGGATGCGCGCTACTATCAGCGAGATTAATACGCGCGGCTCCTCTCCTAATGAAAATGGGAATCAACCGAAGATGAACGCGCAAACGCCATATTCCAATCGCGCTACACAAAATGCGATATTATAAATGTAAATTGAAGAAGAATTGGATTTTCCAAGTACGTTAATCATTTGTTCACGCAAAATATTGCCGAGTAATGAGCGAGCGGGAATAATATTTATTGCTTTGGACGTAGATTCAATATCAAAAGTCGTTAAAATGTATGCTCCCACGATCGAAACTCATTTCGACGACAATATTGCCGGAACCTGGCGGTTGCATTCCCGTCACTCGATTCGCGGGAGGGTTGCGATGTACATACGTCATATATATGTATACAAGTAGGTATACGCGGCAACAAACATCACGGAAAGTATATATATTTATTCTAAATATTAATTTAAACGCACCAAAAGTAACAATTTATCGTTTACAACGTAATGGTTGCTTTTTTACGCACGTGGTGTGTGCACGCAGATATGAAAAATACAATTCTTCCTAATTTGGTTACGCGCAACATAAAAGTTTTAATTTATCGCTATTGAATTTTTATCAATCAATACGTACGTGATTTTATTCAGTATTGTTTCATTTATTTTCGTCGCTTATACAGTTAAACAAATACAATGTAAAGATATTTAAATATTTTTTTAACTAAATTTTTTAACTTTGTATACAAATACTATGTATTAAATAATAATTCTTCGATATCACATTTACGCGGAGTGAAACTGTTCGTGTTCCAGTTTCAACGACACGTGTAACTTGTGCGAAATTTAATATCATGTTACATTTAACTCGAGTATCTTACATAAGTCCGACTCACGGTGCACATTGTTCCCGTGCCAGGTAGTCGGAATAATCGTTCCTAAGCATGCATTATCGCGGCCATGACGGCGTTAGCATGTCGCCATTTTTTTCTTTCTCGGCGTCTTAACGTTACCTGCGATCTTCACACACGCGCGGAGTCACCTTTTATCGGTTCCATGGATCTCCGCCATTCTCGTTACGTCGTTGCGCAATAAGATCCGCGAAGGCGGGTATATCGCACACGAGAAATGAGGAACATTCCCGGGAAAATGCGTCATTAGATATCTCGCAGGTTAATTCGTTATTACCAATCGCCGCGAAATCGAGAAAACAATTTTACGACGCGTTGTAAATTAATATTTTAACGTGAAAAGGTCAACTTTTGTGTGTGTGTGAGTTTGTGATATTGCGAGCACGCAATGTGCAGATTTAATTACGCGAATAAAGCGCGGCGAACGCTCGAGAAGAAGAGAGACGGAGAGAAAGATGAGAGAATATCGACGATACATCCACGATATATTCCGATAACTCGCCATTGGCCCGATCAAATTTACCGCGCGTGTGTATCAGCACGTTGTCGCGAAGCCGCTAACGTGCTCGTTGCCACGAGCAAAATTCAATACGCCCGACCGCGGTGCGCACAGAGTGAACCTGTATTTATCGTTGGATGCCGAGTGGAGCAGCCACGCCGTCTTGCCTTGGTCTTCCTCGCCTTGCGGATGCAACGCGAGTTGCCGGTAAGCGGCTTGCTAACGCGATTCACGCCCCGTATACCGGGGCTAAAGCATAGCGGGCCCCGATTTTCGCGTAAAAGCGAAATACTCTTACGAGTACGAGCGCGGCTTCGCTCTAGTATGCTCTTAGCATGCAAGCGTGACTGCGAGAGAGAGTCCCGCGTGCACGAGTCGCTCGTATATTTCGTTAGCGTAGCCCTTCGTGCTCGTGTGCGTTCGCGACCGCTACGCCATACATTGAAGTAATAATGCGGCCTGAGAAGATATCTTCAGCACTCTCTCTCTCTCTCTCTCTCTCTCTCTCTCTCTCTCTCTCTCTCTCTCTGTCTCTGTCTCTCTTTCTTTCTCTCTCTACGCCTTGATCTTCCTTTGCTCTGAGAAACGCTTTTGGCAGCTGCTACAGAATGTCTCCGACTAATTACGCTTTAATCTCTACCTACCTGAATCACTATCTCGTGAGCTCGTGAGTACAATTTGATGCGTTACGGTCTTCGTGTTAGTACATACAGATATTATTTAAAGAGAGAGCTTTTGTGCAAGAAACGTCAGTTTCTGCGGAAAAATCTCTGGGAAAATCTCTCTCCGCGCAATAGATACTCGCAGATGCAATATCGTAAATTCGTGTTATCTATTATCTCATTTTCGAGCGCTTTCTACTTTTTTTTCTTCTTTTTCGTCTCGTTCCATTTCCGCGAAACTTTTCTCTCAGGCAGCATTTTCGTTCGTGTCACACCAATTTCTTCTCTTCCGTTCCGTTATTTTTACACGCGCAACGTTATCGGAATTTTAACGAAGCGAGAGCGATTGTGGAACAGGTAAGTGAAATGAGTTTTTACAAGCGTCTGCACATCGATCTTGAAGTATTTAAGGCGATTGAAAACAGGAAGTGGAGATATATCATTCTATCGCGGTCATTGTTGCAATATTCAATTGTGCCAGACCGCACGTGGCGCAAAATAAATCGTTCATGAATTGGTTCAGAAATATTCCAGCATTGAATTTTACATCGATCTTACTAATTAACAAGCGGATAATAATTAAAATTAGAGGATTGTCTTCACTCCGATGTTTTCTCTCGAATTATTACAGGAGAAAAATACTTATTTTTTTCTGAAATATTCATATGAATGACAGTGATGAAGTATAAAATATCTGTTTGCGTGTGCGAGCCAAAATGGCGGTAAATGTTATATTTGCGAAACGTAGTAACAAAAAGTGAATTTTTTATTTTTCTCACGAAGAAACTTTTAATCGTCAAAAAAAAATCGATACGGCAAGAACTATTATTTGATATCGAGTAGCCGAAGAAACTTCTAAAGATAAAGGAAAGAAGAAGGGAATAGTCCGGAAAGAGTAAGAGAAGTAATTTTGTTCGAGATATTACGATCAGAGAGATTGCATCGGGAATAATGCACTCGCAATACGACTGCGATCGCTAAACGCGCAGCTCGCGCGCAAACTGTATCGGGAAGATGTAAATCACGATTCGCGTCTCGGAATATCAACGTAAGTTAAAGGATACATATCTGTCCGCGATATTTCTAGCAGGTCCTTCACTTAACCTTTTTTTTCTCGAACAAGAACGTCAGACGCGCCAGAGGAAGCCGTTCCTCTCGTCGCTGTCGAAACCGAAAGTTCTCCGAAGGAAAATCGCGAGACGGCAGAGATGAGAGGAGGACGATCAAAGTCACGTCTGTTAAGTTTCGAAAAGGAGTCAATTAAAAGTTCCTGGGAACTTGGCTCTCCATCTTCGTGCCGTGCATGCGAATCTTCTTCACGGCGGCGGTGAGCATTCTGGAATTTTTCACTTCGCCAGTTATTACAGTGCGGCGAATCCTCGACTCGGATTCTCGACTCGAACGAATCGAATATAATGCGCCACACAGTCGGATTCTCAGTCGGTTGGTTTCTCGGACTGTGAGAGTCGTCTCCGTTCTTTCTCACACACGAGTCCCACGAGAAATCGAATTCTGCGGAACGAAGGCGGACCGAACGCGCGCAACGAAAGCGCGAGAAGAAAATTCGAGTTTTCGCTCACACTCCGGTCGCAGATCAGGCAATTTAGGAAGTGTCCTGATTTTCCCCGAATGCCACGCGAACTTCGTGTTATAATATGTAGGACGACGACGTCTTGCATCTCAAAGAAATAACATAAGAAACCACCTCCACGTGCCTGGACTAGCTGGCACGGTTGCCCGCGTCTTGGGAGAACTTCTAAATTGCTCGTCACCTCATTTTCGAATTCGCGTGAGGCTCCTTTCCAACCTCGTTTTCGACGAAGGAATCTGGAACTGCTCCGTAGAGGAAGATAAGCTTCGCTGATAATCCCAAAAAAGCGTAGTTGAGGAAAACGGAAGTTTAAACCGAGGGAGTGTAAACCAAGTGAAAACAACCGATTTAATTGTGAGACACGAAAACTGTCGCGTATCGAAAATCAAATATTACGCCTTGATTACGTATATAATTTTCTACTACGCGTATGTATATGAAGAAAACACATGTGTGCTGAAAAATATAAAAATCGAAAAGGTGCTTTGAAATTCCAAATCAGAAAGTCGTTTAAATTATTATTTTCATCGCGTTCTTCAGACATTTAAAAGATAGATACCTTCAGTAGGTGCTGTGAGCGAAGGGAAGGGGGAATGTAGAGACCAAAATGAAATGTGCTCGTGGGAATTTAATATTTTTCGCATCCGCGGCAACAGCCACACGCAGAGACGGCACTCGTCACAGTGCCGCGCCCCTTGCGCGCAAACCCCTTTCGTCGTCGTCGCACGAAACGAGCATCATACGTGCAAATTGGAACCCGCTCCGCCAGTCTTCATTAAGTCGCTCGCAATCAGGCATTACGAGCCCGGGACAGCCACTGTCGCGGCAAACGTGTCTCGACGTAGTTACCGTCGCGATTGCGACATGCACGCACTTTTTAAAGCCGAACAACGCGCACAGAGAAAGAAAGAAAGAGAGAGAAAATTATGCGTCTCTGCATATACATATATCCGGTACGCGTTTCATATTGTGTCGCGCCGTTCCGCGCGTACCCGCAGTTCGTTGCTGAGTGGTCTTTTTTCTGAACACGTGCGCGAGAAACATTGTTGCCAGCGGCTTTGATACTTGCTTGAGCGCGCGCGACGAGGTCACAGGATGTACATATCAAGCGCAACGATCTCATTATATCCCATTTCTCTCTCTCTCTCTCTTTCTCTCGGATCCGCGTTCGTATACGCGGGGGCATAATTATGCGAAGAGTCAACTCATTAAAATTGCCGCTTTATGATTATCATTACCTCGAGCCTCGACAAGCTCTCCATCTCGCGGTGCTCGAAGATGAAAGAAAACGTTGCTCTTCCGCTGCTCTGACAAGTCCAACGATCAATTACAGCTGTCGAATCGTACAGCATCGAATGTGTTCGAATTAGATGCTTTTATTTGAACTATTTAAACACATGTAACAAACAGAATTTTGTAATAAACATTGTCGTATGAATATTAATTGGCACACGACTCAAAATTTGCATCAACGGGGGAAACGAATGGCAGTTTCATTTAACCGACTCATTTCGGCGAGTCAGCAAACTCCGGAGAGTCCCTTTGTCCGTCCGAATGACCCGGCTCACGCGGCAAAACCCTTAATTAGCCCCTACCTTGCAGTTTGCAAAATCACTCAAGAGTCGGATTAGTCCCATGACGAACCTGCACGACCTTAAAATGAGTTTTCACGACGTGTGGTTGACGTAAACAACGGGGACACACCGGTGGCAGAATCAGCTTGCACTGGTGTGTTGATGCGCGCGTTTGCGTAGCCTTTTACCCGCAGAGAGAAAGAGGGTGAAAGACAGAGAGAGAGAGAGAAAGAGAGAGGTCCTAAATAAAACCGTGGATATATATCTGTATGCGGGGTGAGTTTCTGTCACGGATTGTGCTGATTGCCGTGTCCTACTAGTAGCCTCCAGATTGCGAGGGCGGAAGCGCGCAATGGAAAGAGATAGGCTGCCGACGCCGACTGGGCACCGCTGGCGTGGATGCGGCGGTGGTAGTGCGGTGGGCCGCGAAGGGACGGAATCGCTCGTGTCCGTATCGGGGCGAATGGGTTAGTTTGTATGTTTCTGCCAGCCCGGTTTCGAGGGGGAGAGGCGGCTTGCAAACAAACCGCGTTCCGTTATTTGATTCTGTCCACCGTTCGCAGCGCGTCACGATCCCGCGCGTACCTTTTCAAGCCGGATGTACTGACCGAGACTAACACGCCATATCTGCAAAACATTCTATTGAATCTCTAACCGTGATTAAAATAAAATAAAAAACCACATTTTTTTTTTTTTTTTTTTTTTTTACATGTGTCGAAGGCCGAGCTTTTTACAAAGCGACCAGAGACGGGTAAAAGAGCTTTCCGCGAGTTTTCCGAGAATGAGAGATAAAATCGCGCGTGAAAAATTCGCTTCGGCAAACTCTGTAGCGGCACCAACTTCTCTGTAGCGATTCTGTTGCCGCAATTCGCATATTTATAATTATGAAAGTTCTGTTTTTAATTAAAGCGTGGCTGTGTTTAATTGTGAAAGTTGATTGTTTCTTGAACGTGCGTACGCCTCAAGCGCGGCAGCGTTTTGCTCGTGAATCGGCGAGCTACAGAAACTATCGCTGTAACACTGTTTCCGCATTCTGTAAACAATCAATGTCTATATGTATAGAATGCAAACAGTTACACCGATGGAGATGCATATGTAGATGTGTGATCAGTGCAAACCAACCTAACTAATTAAGGTACAGGTACGAGCGCGTAGTATACTGATACAGCTATTTCGTAACGTTAATTACTCCATTTATTTGCTTAATTTGTTGCCATTAATTAGGTACGAGTCCGATCAACCGCGTTCTCTATTCATAAAACGCGCGACAATCTCATTCGGCGAATTTGATCGAAAACGCAATCGCGTCCGCGATATATGCATGACAACGAAAACAACGGGCAGGCAATCAATCACATAATAAAAGACATCGGAATAAAACATTTCTCAGTGCAATATAAATTTCGTGTAAATATACGTGTGACACACAATAATTGCGGGGTATGAAATGGTAATTAATTTTTTATCAGACCGCGCGCGCTATGTGCGAATTGCCGGGAACGTACGTAATTAACAAGAAATCGATCGGTGAATAATAATCCCAACTAATTTTCGTGTTTCCATACAGAAATGTAATGCACTTCTCCATGTGTGTGTCGCGACGGTTGCGGCGGCGGCGGTGGCTCTTCATAAAGCCGTCGCGAGAGTCTGCGCGCGCTTGAAAAGCATAGAAATCTGATCCGCCCGCGCGAGCGTTACAATGGAATCCACGGTTTTGCTCCCGATAGCACCGCTGCCGCTCAGAGCTGTACCTGGCGGCGGGTCGACCGCGAACCCATTTATCTTCAGACGGTATGCGCCTAGGGCTAATAAGGTGTTATTAATGTCGTCACGCCATAGCTATCTAACTGCCTCCTAACTTCGCGAACTATTCTCCTGCCGGCGGCTCGCTGCCATTCCCGCGCATCCCCGCTTCATTTGGCTGACAGTTCGGGCCAACCCTGCCTGTCTGTCTCTTTGCTCCCGATAGGCGCTGTCGTTCTCATCCAGATGAGTATGAAAAACGAACACTGCGTAATTATCACGATTATACGACGCATCAATTCGCGCGCGTCAGTGACATACACGCGAAACACACTTAAAATGTCTTCAAGAGCGGACGCATTCGTCTTTTGTTATATATTTGCGAGATTGTTACAAACGAGTTTTCTGTTCTACGTATATTTGATGTATTTAATTTAACAAGTGTACACACGTAACTTCGCAATTAGCGAGGGAAAATTGCTGTTTTATTTCGTTACATCAAAAACTTCGAGTCCGGATAATTATATTCCGTTTAATTTTTAAACGGAAAATTGTTTATACAAGAAAATTGTTTTAACACTTTGTTGGAATTGCCAATTAGAAACAAAAAGAAAATCGATATGCGATATATATCGATATGCGATATATATCGATATGCGATATATATCGATATGCGATATATATATCGATATGCAATATTATG
>QVOA01004365.1:0-39949 GCA_014825685.1 Pseudomyrmex cubaensis | reverse complement strand
CGTACACGGAGGTCGAGCGATTAGCACAACCGCAAAGTACACACACACATGGAATATGGTACGAGGTACCTCGTGCGCGCGAGATTATCGTGATAATATCTTCCGAGCACAAGTGCGCTTTTTACAAGGTGCGAGAAAGAGAATGAAGAAGCGATACTTTTCGATATACAACGTGTTGCGTCTTCATTAAAAGTATACGTACGTACGTTCATCATCGAACGGCGGCCTTTTCTGACGAATGAGAAGACCGCGTGTTAGATCGGAGGATTTAATATTCAGAAACACAAAGTCGGCGAAACCTGACAACCTGTTTCGAAGATACAGCTTCGGCACCTCGCTCGCTCACCGAACGATACCTACCTACATAATCCATAAGAATCGTAAACTTCTTTTACTACACGAACAAAAAAAGAAGTGCGCGCCGACCCTATGACGCGAAGAAGACGTTACCCTCTGAGAATCGCGTCGTTCGAAAGCCACGGGCTGCCGATTGTCAGACTTGGGCCGCGACGCCGAACGTTGACCTCTTAACCTCATTTGCGAAGTCGTAACTTCCGCTTCCGGGACTTGACATCGGTAGCATTAAGCGCCGGTACTGCTTTCGGTCTAAGTTTCTTTCTCGTTACGAGAACAAAAGCTCGGGCGATACGGTTCGGAGAAGAAAAAAAAAGGGTGCTCTCCTCTGAAGTGCGAGCCAATATTATAGTTGTTACTGCGAGAAACAACACGCGGTCGTATAATCACTTCCAAGGAGGAGGTGGAACCAGACGGTGCACAACCAGACGGAAAGTTCCGGCTTAACGATTGTTCTTCAGCGATTGTCGGCCAGAGGCGAACTTCCGCGGGACTTTCGCACATCTCTTCGCGGCGATCATATTTTATCGCGTTTGTGCTTTGCATTAATTCTGCGAGAAAAAGATTCTGCTTGCTCGTCGCTAGAAGATAGAAGTGATTTTCGATCAAGCACACACGACACGCTTTCTAGGCTGTATTCCATTCTTTTGTTACCAGTAAAGTTATCTTTATTATTATTATTAGCGGTATTATAACATGCATCTGCGGAGTTCGTGAAAATCAAAGACTCGCCGTAGGGTGAGAGCGAGCGTTATTTCTTATTAACCGAATTAGCCGCTAAATTATTGATAAGCCATCGTTGGCACAGTATTACCCCCGAGGAAATGGCTGTGTAGCGTTGTATCTTAATTGAGAGATCTTTAGATTTGCGGTCATGAATCGCGCCGCGTCGCTTTCGGTGTCGTTCGAAAATAAGCTGCACACCGATAAGTGGCGAATTCCGCGGCGATATCTCTCGTATCTCCCGCCGCGTTGCTGGGTTTCTCGAGCGAAAATTATGTATCCCCGCGAGGGATACGTTCTCCCTTAGCTCCGCCGCGCCGCGCCGCTGCCTGACCCCGCTGCAGTGAATCGCAGCGCGATTCGTTTCGTGCATCGCCATAGTTGATCGCGCGCGTTCGCGCTTACGTAAGTCGATAACGGTAATTAACTCGTCCGTTTTTTTTTTTTACGACAAAGCCGGAACGTCATGGTCCACGTGGCGACCGTACGTCAAATAAATCCCGTCGCGCGCGCGCGCATCGTGCATTCGAACCGATGAGAGAAAAATTAATCTCGCAGCATTTTCGTCACGAATCGTCACGAATTTTTTTCGACGACTGTTTTAAAACGCCGTCCGCTACGCGACGGCGCGATATAAATCTAATTTCCACGTTCTATAGCAGAGAGCGTCTCGACGAAAAATACGAAATACAATCGCTCGTTTCGTATACCTATACATAGCTTTGCGCGTTTTAACGCGCGCGCTCGAGCGACACACGAGCGTATGCAAACTCGTTCTTATTACCATATGTGCGATAATAGAATCGCAGTTACTCCGAAAAGCAACTGCGAATAAAATAATCCGACGTCATCGCGACAAAACGGGTATAAGAGTAGATATATAAAAGAGAACCACAATCAGTATATTCGTGTAATCATGTCGGATTACAGCGAGCTTCGCGCGACTATTTAAAGTCGTTAATCTAATTAGCGTGCGACGTTAATGCGCTTGAAATGTGACGATACAAAAGCGAGCCATCGCAAATACAATACTTCGCCCGGTTCGTCACGATGTGCGGCTTAAACACGTTTTACGTTGGATAAAACGAGTAATACCGTCGTTGCGTACAAGTCGTCGGATATTTCCATCGTTTGCTCGCATCGCGCGGGCCACAATTCCCGTCGTTAAGCGGCTTTAAGCTACGCTCACCATCACGCACCCGGCCAAAGATGCCGGGATACGTTTCGGGATATTTTGGCGCGCGTGTGTGCGAGTACCAACAAAATCACCGTCGTGTATGAGAACACAAGCGAGGCAGAGAGAGAGAGAGAGTAGCATGTATTCCTCTGTTTGCGAATGCTCTCGCGCGATCCCGCACGCCGATGTTTGCAGAAGTTCGCAAACGTTCGCGAGCATTGGTCTCTCGCAGCGGCTTTATCTTTATCGTAGCGTGTACTTAAATTTGCAACGGCTCATCGAACGGTAATCTCGATTAGTGGTAACGGATAATTTTCCCGATATGCGTCGTATATATTTGCAAATTAGTTTAGCAGTTTTGTGGTTATTTTAGGAGGAAGATCGATTATAGGCTTACACACAGATCATAAATATATATATACATATAATACACATAGAAATATTCGTAATTATAAAATTTTCTGATAAAAATATATTATTTATTTATTTGTGTTTTATTTGTTTAAAAAATTTACACGCAACCGAAAGGTACTTTCGAAACTGCGATTACGAAGCGTATACCTTTCTCAAATGCTAACAATCTCTAAGTATCGTTGATTGCTTCTCGCATAATTATGTCCAATTAACGTCGCTCGAGCGCACATGGGAACCTAGGATATAATCAAACGGGAACATTGAGGCTTAATTGCGAGCGTACGCGCCCGTCTCTTACACGTGCGTGTAATTAAGTCTCTAGTTTACAACTGCTAAAATATTCGCACGAATTACGAACGATTAAATGATTTTCGAGCCGCGGGATGGCGGATAACGAATTTTCCGAATGCGGTGTAGACACGCCACATGCCGCATTATTGAATCCGAGACAGATTTTTACAACGCCACGCGTGATATGTCCGCGACGCGATTAACATTCAAAGTGATCCACTTCGAGCGAAAGTTGGTCCCCTAATGATCGGTCATAATATCGTATAACGTAATATCGCTGAGACATCCGTTTCGCGGACGTGACTGACATTAAAACGAAGTTTGCGATATTACGTGCTGATATTTTCTTTACGATCTTTACGTTTTACTTCTTACAAAATACATGTAAAAGATATCTTAACGCACACATTTCTCAAAAATATTGTTTCGCCTATAAATCGACGTAGTAGACACAATCGAATTAGAGACATAACTAATTTTGTCATTAAGCCGAGAGGATAAAGTTCGAGGTCAGTCTGAAAGTTACTTCCCAAAACTTTATACTTACTTACTTACTCGAGAAAGAAGTTCGAAGAGGGAAGAGAAATAGCTAAACTTTTTTAAGGCGGTTCTGTCTCGTGTCATCTGACAGTCGCTGACGGAGATGTAACAAGCTAAATCTAATTATATTTCTGTGAATTCAGCGATTGCAGTCGCGGAATTTCGGCACGTGAAATTATTCAGCGCGACGAGTAAAGACGGGAGAGAAGACGCCGCTAATTGAGATATGCGTGCGCGAACCGACCGAGTCTACGTCGCCGCCAAGTCTAGATACGATCTTTTCGATCGCGAATACGTGACGACACACCGTACAAATGGATACAACTCGGGCCGCCCGGTCGACGGCGATATTTTACACGAGTCGAGTATCCGTCGCGCGCTTATCCCGCGCCGATATCACGCTCTCTCTTTCCCGCAGCTCTCGCTCTGCTTAACGGATGATAATGTCCAAAGATTCGCGCCGATTAGGCTGCGATACCCGCTGCACTTCCTACGATCCGTTATCGCGTTCTATTCACTATTCCGACACGAATTCATTCATCCGTGTTATCTCTGCGTTCCTCCGCGCTCCTCCGCGCCTCTCGCTGTACATATTATGTACAGTTATTCGCGCGCGTCTATACACCACGCGTCGCGCGCGTTCTCTGCGCTCGTTCACGTGATAAATACTCGCGCGCGCTGCAAATTCCTCGGAGCGTCATTTTTGCGCGAGTCTCAAACTCCGCCGGCGAATTTCAAATTTCGCGTTTCCCCGCCTGCGGTCAACGACGATCCATCACCCGTTATTCGTTACTCGCGATACCCACCCGCAATTATTCATCACGTTTACGCCTGTGATTCGCCGTGTGTCTCTCGCCAGGTTCGCACGCTCTGTCGTTACATCACCTGCGGCAGTCTGTCGTTCATTATTAACATTCATGTTCATTAAATTAAATTAACCTTTTACTCGCATAGTAACCCGAATGCAGTTAATATTGACAGAGACCAAACATTTTTAAATTGATTAAATTGATCAATTGCAAAATTCATTACTTCATTGAAACACGTTAATTATTCGTTCTCACGCTTTTCCGATAATGACGAGTTTGAATTGTCAGGAATGTGACACACACACACACATTGCGACAAAGTTTCTGTTATTTTCCGGTGAACGCACCCCTTGCATTTTTCCCACACGCATTGTTACAAACTTTTCCCGAAATCATATCATCGCGCCTTATTATCGCGCGGTTTTAATTATATTCGCGGAGCCGCTTAGCGGGAGAGGAAGATTTCCGCAATCTCCTGCTTTTTCCGTGCGAAATGAAATTTCCGCGAGCGTCGGGCGCGCGTGTGAAATTTTCCAGCTCGTATTATTTCAGTGCGGTATTAAGATCTTCGCGCGGAGACTTTTCAAGAGCTTTGTAAGTTCTAAGTGCGTTCTCTCCTTCAGAGGTTTCACTTTTCTCTCTCTCTCTCTCTATAGGTGCATCAAACATAAAACGCGCCTCCATTCTGCACAATCTTTTGTTGCAAGAAATTATTATTTTTTCTTTACAATCTTAATTCCGAAATTATTTGAAAAAATTAACAGTTATACGAGATTTCAAAGTTTCTTCCTTGAAAATAAGTTTAGCTTTTACCGGAGTTTTTTTTTTTTAGTAAGAGAAAGTTAATTTCGAGACACACATTTTCTAGCGACCTCTATTTGTGAAAGCCACGCCACTATGTATGAAGACGCTGCGAGAGCAAAGTAAACCGAGGACCATCAGGCGCGTTTTAATGCACGCGGATATTCAAAGAAACGTCTGGCTTGAAAAAAAGAGGTAGGCATTCCGCGCATTGAGTTATTTGACCGACGCTGCAAATAATTTTGAAATCCGCCGGATGTATGTACGTACTTTTGCCCAAACGTTCACCATTAATTCACCATATATTCCGCGTGTCGAGGGGTCAACCTGTTATTTATCATAAAATATGAGAGCTCGTGCCGAGCGGACCGCGGCCTTTATATAATGGCGCATAATAAATTGCATTCAATTCGCCGGAGCTGTCGCGCAAAAATATTCGTACGGTCCGGGACATTTTCGTCCCGCTCAGACGCCGTCGGCTTACTCGTCATTTAGACGTTTAAGTGATTTTATGATACCGTGCGCGTTGTTTCGACTATTTAATTTATTCATTCTAATTTCACCAACCTCGCAAACAAAGATCTATTTTTCACGTATACGATATTAAAAGAATTAAAAGCCAGACTTTTCGCGCAGGTCTGCTCGTTTAATTTCATCCGCGCAAATTTTATGTAAGCACAAACGCGCCCATCTCGTTACGGTTTTTCACCGAAAAGCGAGCGCGAGATGAAGTGACATTATACGTAGTAATTATAGTTCCCTGATAAAGCCAAGCGCGCAACAACGCGCAGCCGTGATTCGACGTTATTACCGAAATAATTGGACTTTAAATGCCGTCGAAAGTTCGGGTCTTTACGATCCATAAAAGCACGCACCTCGCGAACCCGAACGATAAATCGGCAGATGAGCCATTAAGCCGACCCGAGGCCGATTCTTATGCGTTCCTTATGATGGGCTCTAAAACAAACAAACCGGAGACGCATGTTGCCAGATAGCAGCGCCTTCTGCACGCCGCGTTACGACCTCCCGAGGTTGTCGTTTCGTAAATTACTGTAGCTACAAATAATCATCGTTAGCCTTCCGAGCACAACCTCCGCTCGCGGTAGAGGATGCATGCGCGACGGGGTCAGGAATAACGACGCGCATCGTTTGTACGAAGATTGTGTTTCACCATGACCATGTCTTCTTTGAGGAAATTTGATGACGGAGATGGCTTGCGAGGAAAAAACGTAACACTACAGATATTGCGAATGTATTTTTTTTTTTTTTTTTTTTTGTAAAGTCTTCGGCTTGTTGTCGACAAAAATATATTTTGAATATTTGATTTCGCAATTCGCTCAAACATGCGTACGCAGATGTCACGTGGGAACCTCTCTATAATAATTTCGTGACGGTAATCGGTATCGGATGTACCGAATATTTTCCTCCGTCTCCGATCGCACGGCAGCTCGTGATATTCTGGTGAGAATCCCGCGATATTAAATTTCTCGGGACAAAAATATGCGGTCGGCCATACGATCTCGTTTATGCCGGACCGCGGGAGAACACACGGAAGTCAGCCAAACGACGACGATTTCTCGGAGCATTCAACGAGGAAAAAAAAGAAAAAAAAAACAAGTGCGCGAGAAACGTGAAACTCGATAAATTACAAATGCAACTCCCCGCGAATATTATGAAACGGCTATGTTTATGCACTTGCTTTTTGATTAATCTCCCGCTGCCACTCATAAACATGTACATTTCGCGAAATGTGCAAATTCGTGCTTTCGAATATTTGTCTTGTTTTTCGAGAGACAAAATTTCTATTATTTTAGTTTTTTCTTTTTTTTTTTTTTTTTTTTTTTTTTTTTTTTTTTTTTTATCAACTCGCGCAATTTTTACGTGGCAATGAAGACACTCGAGGCTGTCTGTGATTCACTCGAAAAGTTGCGCCAAGCGGAAGAGAACAGCCGCGGGGCTCGTTCTCCCCATTCGTAATTTCGTATTCCCGTTCGATTCGTATCCTCGCGCGAGTCCGTCTTCGCGAAATAAAGTTCCGATGAGAGAGACGATAAAATCAGATAGGAGAAATTCGCTTCCGGCTAAAGCGGAGCACGCAGCTAAATACTTCGGGCGAATATTTCGATGCAAAGCGTTTCGTTTTTCACGTAGTTGTCACTTTCGGCGCAACGCGCGAATTATATTTCAATTTTTTGTTGTGTTTGCGATAGATCGAAATTGAGAAGTAATTGAAAAAAAAGTACTAAAAAAATAATATAAAAAAAATAAAAATATAAAAAACTAGTAAGATTACAGACGTCGCGTAGTTCATAAAAAAAACCGCAAATAATGGAGTAGCGTAAAAGACAGTCCGTTGTTGTCTCGCTGATAAATTAATGACGACAATAACTATGTCATAGCGAAACGTTTACCGCGGAGCAACGTTGATCTTGTCGATCTCTCGGGAACGTTACGTGGGATATCTAGCTGTGCGAGTGTGAAAAATGAACGTCCGACTAGTGGCGATTTCTCGCGCGAGTCCGATGCGTTTTACACACAAACGAATGAGCAAACGATCGGACTTACCGGCGATTTATCACGCGAATTTCGCATCTGTCACCCGTTACGTGGAGAGATATAGCGATGTTATCGATTTTCGTCGCGCGATATTCCGCAATAGCGCGACTCGATGACGCGGAAGCACTTCATTAACGCGCCGAAAATTCTCGGCGACGCGACGCCGACGTTCGCGAGCGGACGCGGGCGCGCGATGAAGAGTTTACGACGTAAACTCTAAACTGCGCGACGGAAAGAAAACGCGGCGGGGAGAAAGATGTAATTTATGAGAGCCACAGCGAGTGTTGGAGACAGCGATTAATTATGTTTGCACATAGAAACGCCGGCGACTAGAATTCGAGTCGCAGCTCTTCTTGAAGAACTAAAGGGCACTTTTGTTTCGCTTGTGAGAAGAGTTCTCAAGCTCTGCCAACCAAAGTCGAAGAAAGAAGATGGAGATGTGTCATCCGTGGTGTCGCGGAATTATCGATCGAGAGAAATATTGCCAAGAGTTTGAAAAACAAAAGCGATCTCCTCTCTGGACGCCGCTGATATTTTCTGTATATAAATCTTTTAAGTCCTTCGCTCGTAAATATTTCATTCGTAAATTTTCGTAAAACAGCTTGTCGTGTTTCAAATTCGAAAGTTTTCATCGAAAAATACAAGTAAATCAGGAGAGACGTTTGACTTCGTAAAGTGAATTTCTTTGCTCGAGACAAAGTGCACGATAAAATTTCGCAGTTAGAACCGAACTTCCGCGGTATTCATTATTACGAAACCGAGCGCCACTCTACCCATTGATTCACACAGGAACTTGCCGGAACGGACCGAAAACGTCGATATCCATCCTACGTCGTCGCCGTCAACCATTATACACCTCCGTTCGTTTCCAGGAAACGGTTAAAATTTCATCGATACTATCGTGGCAATCGTGGCTTCTGGCGTTTTAAGGTAATATCGCGCGACGCGTAAAATCACCGTCATCTACGACGACAATTAAGCGTGTTCGATCGGAACGTTATAATAAACTCTCTTGCGCGGAACGCACAGTTTGCGGAGAGGAAACGCCCGGCGAAACATCACGGAAATAAGTTCTCCAAGTCTTGAGCGCGGAGAACGAAACAGGCAAAGATTAATATTTGGCCAGATGCAATCGCTTCTGCCAACAGACGAAAACTAGAGAGAGAGACATGAGAAGACAGAGGAAAGCCTCACAGATTTTAAAATGCTTGCAAAAGCTCCGGCTCGCGAGAGTAAATCTAAAGCAGAGATAAATTTAATCGCGTGAGAGAAGCGTGACCTTTGCGATCTGTGGAATAGATATTTTTATCGAGAAAAACGTTTATAAAACTCTCTCTATATTTTGTAAACAGCACATTTTATTTCTCCTCCGACCCGTTACGCAACATCATCTCTCGATCTCGAAGATAAAGAATGACTTTGAGAACATTAATTTTATCTTGTGCATTTGTCTTCCTGAAACCTGTAAGATTGATCGCACGAAAATGCGTTACCGCGCGAGACGAAATGCGCCGAATGCATGCACTTTCCGCACACCATCGCGCACTCCGGGACGCTGTTGTCATCGTCGAGAAAATTCATCTCTCATGTGCGACGCGATGCGCGCCGCAAAAAGGAAACAAGCGAAGTGGAAAAGAAAAACGGACGACCAAATGCGCGATGCCGAGTGTAGTGCCGCCTCGCCGCACGACATCTCGGACCATTAGCGGCTCGCTGACCCCACCTACGGTGTTGTCCAGATGAAGTTTCATTTCCCGCAGACACCAGAGAATCAGACGGAGAAAGGGGACTGCGAAGAGAAGGGAAAGAGGAGAGAAACGTTGCAAAACTCCGAAAGCTTCGCAGATTTTACCGCATTTCACGAGCGCCTTTCAACTTTGTTGACTGTCTCGAGTCCTCGATCATATTTGTAAATGCACTTGTGCAATCTCTTTGCGTCATCTTGCACTTAACGTGCGATCTAAAAAGTCAACGTTTTTCAAAAACAGGTTTTGGATTTTTTTTTTTTTTTTTGTATATTTCGATCATTTGACGTATTTGACATTCTCTTTGATTTTGCGACAAGAGGATTTTCCCACCCGGATATCAAGAGAAAGAAGCGATCGCGCGTTTGCTAATTGTCGCCTGCTTGAATTGTGGCGCGTTTGGTAATTTAATTGATAATAGGACCCGCGAGATCGCACGACGCTGCGGCGCATTAAAGCAAATTAATGAGTGAGTCCTGTGGGAGTCGTGAAGAGCCCGCTTTATTTATCAAAGACACAGCTATATACCGTGCGACAAACAAAAATTTATTCGCCTCACTTTCAGGCAAACTGAACGTCTGCGCGCTTTTGTATATATATACACACTCGCAATTGTATCGGCAAATGAAAATGTATGAAGAGTTAAAGATGCGCAAGAGGATAAAAATATTCACGATTCATATTCATGACGTTTATATTGCCTTCTTTCGCGCAAATCGAATGTCGATACTGTTGCCTCGTACGTGTTATACCGTTCAGATTTCTCTTTATTTCTCTCTCTCTCTCTCTCTTTCTCTCTCGAGTTAGCGTAGAGTTTGATATAGCGTGTATGCGAAAAAAAATGAAACGTTCGTCGAGCGTAAAAATATATTTTGCTTCCATTAAGCAGTAATGTAAAAGAAATACTTTTTTTTATCAAATTGTTTTATGTAATTATATCTTAAGAAACCGATATTGCATATCTTTTATATCAAAACATTTCCCTTCTTATACCATGTAAATAGATATTATGTATCTATCATTAGAATATGTTCAAACTTTGTTGCAAAAGAAGGCCCGGAACGTTTGTATTTTTATTTAAAACAATCATATCGTAACGACGCCAGCTATTGTGAAAATAAAAAAAACATTACTGGCGGCTTCTTCAGGTCCTTGATTCAGAAAATAACAAGATTATTATATCAATAGATATTACACGATGAAAACATTTCGATTTGCCATAAAAAAAAGACTCGTCTTCGTTGAAATATATATTTTTTGCTCGACGAACGTTTGAAAAATTTCAACGACATGCAGATCGATAACATTTGATTAAAACTCGTCTCGAGAGCTATCGGTTTCTCCAAAATAACCGAGGCAACAAAACCTACAATACAGCAACTAATTAGCAACAAAAGAGCGCTGAGTATTTTTAGATTTTTTTTTTTTTTATTGTGTTGAAGTTACTGCATCGGTTTAAAAGAGATGATGCATAATATTATATTCGCGCGTTTTAAAAAAGAATTCCGAGACTTCGCCTAAGTTATTATTACTCTCGTTCCTATCGGACTCGCCATCTGGGCCGCGTTCAAAATTCCGAGACAACGCCTGCTTTTAATTAACGCCGTGTTCCGCCAGTCAGTTTTAATATACACTCTGCTGTACGATGCACACAGAATTGGTAGGAGATCGAACGTGAAAATATTTGCTTATCACCAATAAACTCCTGTCGCGACCGACTACCGTATAAAACTTTCAAAGCAATTCGCTTTTTGACTTTTCAGAGAAAAAATGCAAATTATTAAAATTTTTTATTAAAATTTATTTATTGTTTTGTGCAATATTCTGCATTTGAGATAATAGATATCCGTCAAAAACGCGAATTTTAGTATCACAATTTTTTATCTTCCGGCCATTTCGATCTCGTCCTGTTAATCTGTTTGAGTCACGTGCGTGCTTCGCTTCGCTTTTCCTAAATTCGACACGCATAGAGTCACGCCACAACTATCACGCACACGCGATCGTGCGCTTAAGCTATGTCCACTCGATCGGCCGATAATTAATTCTTGACCGAAATTATAATCCCGGCCGTTCCTAGACATTATTTACGACGCATGGCAAGTGCCTGATCCAATTATGTAGTCGGAGAGGGAACACACTTTGTGTAAGCAAGTTTCTCTCGATTGCAGTTGTTCTATCATCTCCGTTATCGCTTATCGAGGCGAGGCATTGGATAGGCACTTCGGAACGCATCTCTTCATCGTAACCGCAACGGGAACGCGAGCGAGGTATATTTCGCGCAAGAAAAGAGCTTTAAACGCGCCTTTTTTTTACACCTGCAACAGTCAATCGTAAAACGTCGGGAGAGAGCGATGGATACAATAAAGTTCATTTGCATATCACGAGAAAAGCAGAGGAAAAAAAAATGTATGAAGAAGCGTGTGGCTTTTATACACACAGCGTTTCGTGCGCGGTACACCACTGTGCAATTAACAATGGCATGCATATATACGCGCGCGAGAGACCGCTCGTGCACACGCGAGTGTGTAACGGATCGTAATGGTGCCGTGGCGGCTGCCGTGACGTCGTGTTTTGTTCCTAATCAAGCTTGCAGTGCCGCCATTGATGACTTCGCGCGCACCACGCAACGGTGCCGCGGACCGAAACTGCTTCCCTGTTTATTCGCGCCGCGGTTTCTTGGACCCACCGCCGCGCGAATTCCCGTCGTCGTCGCGACGCGTCGTCGTTCTGTTCGTCGCCGAGGTCGTAACGTGTACGCGTGATCGTTTCGAACCCGTGCTTCGTCGTTACAAACGACTTCCAGAGAAAATGCTTTTTACCTTACCTCGAGCATAATTTTATGAACGTCGCGAAAACCGGCGCCGAACACATGCCGCGAGAGAGCCGTCGCTACTGTATAACGAATTATCCAACTAACCCCCCCTCCCTTCTCCCTCCGTTTGCGCGCTTATTAATTATTGTTCCGTTACTTTGCACTCTTGTTTAATTAAACACACGAAACGTACGATTAAGTACATTTGTCACTGAATTTATCGCGTTCCGTGATTCTAATTAAATCCGAGGTAGTTTCGCGAACAGAAGGAGCTGCGCTTCTCCGTGGAAATGGATATCTCACTTTCTTCGGAAGACGTTGAGTGCGCGCCAAATGTAGACGGATGGGTCTCCAGACAAACTTGCGGCGGCATATCGTCGACAGCTTGGCATACAAACATAGGCCATTAACGTAGAGCTATTCCAATGACTGAATTTCCTGACTGAACCGCGGGGCCTTGCGTGCACGACGATTCATCGGCTTCGTCACACACCTCAGCCTCGAGGAGACTCTTTGACCGCATGTTGTTTGTTGTTAATGTTACTAGCACGCCGTCACGGTTTGCGGGTGGTCGGTCGTTCGAGTAACGGAGTCGATCATCATATTCCACTGCTTGTTTTCTTGATATATTTATACCACGCCACATGTAATGTCACATCTAAACTCAATCACATGTTTTCCACGTGTCGTTTTAACTCGTTTCTTTTTGTTACCGACAAGTTGTCGATGGAGTAAACGCGATTTTGTCTTTTATTTCCTCGCGAGAGACACCAATCGATTTTTTTTTCATTTTTATTCAATTTATATTACGAAAAACCGTCTTTTGAAAAATCGCACGCCATTCGGAAGTTTAGTCGCTCGCGTATATTCTCGCAAGACGAGAATCGAAGTTTCGACGAGGTTAAACACGTGCTTCCCAAGTGATCAATCTGCGAGTTAAGCGTAAAAAAAATATGACGTCTATTTCTTTCTACTTTTTTTCTATCTTTCCGGACGAACATCTAAGCTCGTTTCCAACTTCCTCCTTTTCTGAACAAATTGATTTTTTCCGTTGCGCGCGCTATACACAGAGTGAACATAACAAAACTACTTTAAATGATGAAATACAATTGCTCGCGTAAATCAAATCTAACTCTTCGTGGACTGACATGAGTCTCTCAGATCCATCCAAAAATTTCAAACCGGTGTCTCTAGTTAAAATTAGGTTTCTTTTATAAACGCTTATATCTTCGAAAGTAGTAAAGATTTTTTCTACTTTTTTTATTCAAAAAAAGAAAATTGAAAAAATATTGATTCTTCGCGGAGATGTTTAAAGTCGCGTGAGTCTCACAGACCCAGTCAGACCAACTAGTAGCTGTTTTGAAAGTCAGCTCACGAAGGACTAATTTTGTGTGACACTTGGAAATGAGTTATTTAATAATTGGGAATTTTTGCGATTTTGTTCTTCAATTTGCACTTAATCGTATCGCAGTGTGAAAAATTACGGCGCGGATTCGGGCGAGAGATAACACGAGTGTGTTATGTTAGGATTAAGAGGAAGCTGGCTAATCGTCTCTTGAATCTACATATTCTTCTGACGAGAATAGAGAAACGCGGAGGTTGTTTTGCAATTCAAATCAATTTTTTTTGTACGTCGTATAGTTTTTGTGAGAATTTCGAGAATCACGTAAGTAAAATAATGAGAAAAACTGAAGTACGGAACTAATCGCGTTACACACACACACAAACATTGACACGCGCGACTATCGATAGCAATTCTGAAAAAACAAAATTCTGTCGTCAAACACCGATAAAGTAGATATTAAACTTACATCGTTTATACGGAGCATTATGCGTTTTCTTAACTACATGTTCTATCTTTCAATTAACGTTGATAAGTATCAGAATCATGTTGGTGGTTGACAACAAAAAAGATAAAAACAAGCACAACGAGATAGAAAATGCGGTTATAAAGAGAGCCAGCTTTAATCAGCTAATTGGTTGGCAATTGAGATATATATATAATACTATATATATATAATACTGAGCTTGACTTTAACTCGTAAATCCAAGTCCAAAGACATATACTTCAACGACGTGTGGTGTATTTATTAGTAGCCGATCGCACGAGAATGCGCGGCGGGCGCGTAGACAGCTTGTTCCGCTAATAGGCTGCACGTTTCTCCTCTTCGTAATTTATTTAGAAACGCATTGAGTGGAATAGCTTGTACAGAAAGGACCGTGTTGTCCTTCTTCCTTACGTTCGTGTAGTACACAATCGTTCACTTGCGTAAATGGAGGACGGTTTATCGTTGGTACATTTGACGTCCGAATTGATGTTGCTCGCAATCACTCTACCGCAATTCTCCCGAGTAAATGTTTGCTTTGTCAATTCCAGTAATGCAATTATATCGGATTTAAGTGTTTATTAATCAATGTTTTGTCAATTGCATTCAGCGGTATTCCTCGTACCTGGCGCAACGTTATTAAATAAGACATCAAGGCAAGACAAACTCGTAGCAGTCTTAACGCAACACGGTGTTCGTAATAGAGCAATTTTCACTCGTTACACGACACTAATTATGACCGGTCGCACCGGTAAAACTAAAACTTGGAGCGCAAACAGTTCCAGCAAATAATTTATTCTTTCATTTCATTTCTTTGCCGGCTCGCTCTCTCACCGGCTCTGTTTATAACTCTCGCCGCCACCGGTGAAGATTAAAATGGTCCGAGATAATGAGAACTGTGTGGCAGACCTCTGGTGTCCTTTCTCTCTCTCTTTCTCTTTCTCTTGTTTCTTCTCTTTTCTTTCTTCTCTCTTTCTCTCTCTCTCTCTCTCTCGGAACTTCTCTCGGAGAAACTCTGTATATTACTTTCCTTTCACAAACTGCGATCCATTCCTTGGATTATTTCATGATTGCCAAAAAAAGAGAATTCCCGTTCGAATTTTTAACTGTCTGTCACCAGTGTATTTATCTGCATAAATGCGCGAGCTTAAAACCTAATTTGCGTTTCTGATCGCAGCTCGAAAGATCAAAATTTCGAAATTGTTCAAATGTACATAAAAGGTATATGAAACGCGCACAAAACACTTTGACACGTGAAATTATTTACCGTGCGTACATATATACATACATTGCTGTCGCATATATGAGTTTTGTGTACTATTATTTGTACTTATCCAATTAATATTGATTCGTGCTAATCGGCTGGAAGTGATTGAAACATGTGGTCACCGTAAATCCACCGCCCCAGTTTGTATTCTCTGTCGTATGCATATCGTTTTAATCTGTTGTAAAATATTAATTTCATAAAATGTCATAACCAACATAACAAAATTTTCATTTGTGACCATGTTGATTCGATTATTTCGGTGCGCAATTCTTTTTGAAAATTTTAGCATCGCGCGATTACTCCACTTACATTCTCCACGTAACATTTTTCATTACTTTACATGTTATATTAGTTTTGTAATTTATCAAAGCGACACATATGTTTATCGACATACATGTCGAATTAAAGAAATTTTACATTCACACGTACACACACATTGAGGACTTTATTTTTGAAACGCTCTACTCTCAGCAGTTCTTTCACTTTTATCTTATCTTATGCAAATTAATTACATAAGCTCTTGTTCTACCACCAACGTTAATTTTGCGAAGAGCAATGATCAATATCTATGCAATAATAAAATTGCGCGTGATATAAAATGCAAATGCGGTTAAAACACCGCAACCACCCCACCGGCATTACGGTGCATTTTGTGGATCACCGAGCGGTGTACGCGACAAAAATCTATATCAGAGAGTTGCGGTATAATTTTAATTCTTGATATTTTTTTGCATGCGACCACTTTCCAAAATATTTTTCCAACTTAAAATAGTTAGTTAAAAATATTTTAATCCCGCATCCTCAATTAAACAATATGATATGGAGTATATTTGGCGACTCCTGAGTCATCTCGCAGATTTCATAACTCACCAGTATTAAAATATACATACATGCTTTTGCTTTTACAACGTCGCTTTACGCGGAAGGCATTTCGTAGCGAAATTAAAAAAAAAAAAAGGCATAATGGCATCTCCGTTAATGGCATCGGTCCCGTGAACTTTATTAAGACCAACGATATTATATCTGAGCCGAGTGTGTGCGCGAGGTCGTGAAAGTAATCAGGGATCAGGGACTTCCAATTAGAATTGCCTCTCGCCGGCTTCATTGCGCTAGCCACAATGAAACGAGTGGCAAACGAGATTGATTAATGGGAGATTAGAAAACTTTCGAGTCGCACTGACATTATTTGCTCTTAATATATCTTTACTCGGCCTCGGTCTGGCTTTACGATCGCGGACTTAGATTTATTTATTTTTGCGATGCTACCAATCAAGCGAATTGTTATCGTTTTCGTTGCGAACAATTTTTTCGAAAGCGAAACCAGAAATTCGCGCGGAAAATTCAGTATTTATACTCCCATTTGTTTTCGCCGCTAATAAACGCGCGATTTCTCATTTCAAAATTGCGAAACGACATTATGCGCGTTTAATAACAGAATTATGATGCGGCTCGTGAACCGGTAATAAACTTCATGAATAAACCTGATTATTAATGAACCATAAAAACTCAAATGGTTAATTAATAATATTATCAGATCATTATGTTAAAGTATATAGCATGAAACGTTAGCAAACAGTTTAGTAATTTGATTCGCGAAACAGAAAAAATGAAATATATCGTATTGTTACGCTCTCTTTCTCTCTTTTTCTTTCTCTCTCTCTCTCTCTCTCTCTCTTTCGTTCTAGATATTGTCAAACTTTCTCTGTAGAGTTTGACGCGATACTCGATACAATTAAGTTCGAGATTGAAGACAAGACTCACGTAGATCATCTTGTACGAATATTATCCACATGACATTGACGTACAGCAAGGTGAAAATGGGCGCGGCAATGATGTTTCCTTCGCGTTACAACGCTATGGATAATTGGTTCTAATAGGCACTCCCTAGGGCTGATCGCCGTTACCAACAAGAGGTTACTGATGAGAGAGCCTTTCTTTCCCTCTTTTCTCATCGTTCCCGAGGGCCGGTACATGTTTCCAGACAACGTACACGCAGCCCGTTCGATCCCGGTATACACGGTGTCCCATTACTTTACGTGCACGCTAACCGCGTTGTCCGTAACTTAGGTGTATACCCCCGCCGGCCATTCAGAAATAATGGCCGATCGTCTCTCTGACATTGCGCGAGAACCAGATTGGCAAGTAGACAGTTCGACAAATTACGATCATAATTATAATAATAACCTCGCGCAACTAGGTCGCGCGTTACTTCGTGGAATTTTGCAAATACCGTGTCAATTTTTTTATTGACCAGCTCTATGCAATTGACGTATTATCCAAAGTAAACCAGCAGACGGATGTCCGCAAACCAGTCGGTGATAGTTTTTTTTTTTTTTTTTGTGTGTATGTACCATATGATGAACGTTGACTTCGTAAGCAATAAATTTTATATCCCGCATTCAATCGAGTTCTGTAACTGCGTAGCCGGGACACATTATCAAGATAGATAAAACATGTTGAATGGAAAATCTTTAAACTTTCGAACATGCGCATCCGAGTACATTCTGGCCAGGTTGTCTCGTATCTTTTTACGACCGCAGACGCTCCACTTGATAAGACGAGTTTGCAATCGATACTTTGCGTCGCGGAACTTCGTCGACACGTGTAACGCTGAAGTTTGTCTTCCGGGTGGCCGAGTGGAAAAAGATACCGCTTTTTATGCACTATTTATCGCTTGTGTTTTGTAACTTCGGCATATTGCGGGTGGTAAAGCAAGAAATATACACACTTTCTGTATATACGTACTCGCATTTAAAAACTTTAAGACAATATTAGTTTTCTAAATTAAAAAGAGAGAGAGAGAGAGTGTGTGTGTGTGCGCTTTACGTAATAATGTGTTGTATAAAATATTAGACAATATTTTCAAATGATATATATGCTCCGACGACAAAAACATAAAGCTACAAATTCCGTGGGCTTTCTTGAGCAATATTTTTTCATTTATGCTTGATGTTACTCAGTTTTTCATGACGATTTGCAGCGGACACGATGCAATTTTCACATACTCCGATATGAATCACAGTTTGTATCGTGAGAGCGCATATGAAACTTAGCGAAGACGTGAAGACATGTAATATTCAGAATCGCGTAATAACATTTGTGCCATATTTTTCATCTCATTAAAGTTGTATAACTCAGCCCAAAGACATTAAAATATTGTTTTCATAAAACTTTTCACAAAACACACATATTATTTCGCAAAACTTTCTTTATACGAAAGATTTTAATTCTTTATTACGAAGATTCTTTTAATTAAAGATATTATGCGATTACTAGCTGGATGAACGCAAATTCGCGATGTAGCTAGAGAGAGAGAGAGAAAGAGAGAGAGAGAGAGAGAGAGAGAGAGAGAAAGAGGGAGAACTTTGATTGCACGCAGTTTCTACATATTGCTTATTCTAAACCAGAACATTTAGCAAAAATAACACATCGTAACTCGATGCAGACGTGTGCATTCAAGTCGGAGCACTAACGACTCCGGATGCACTCCAGGATATTTGATGACCTATTTTGAACTTCGCCAGAAACGGATGTGCAGTCTGCGCGTTACACGTACCGCACAAATCTCAGGATGCGTCGTCGGGTTTGCGTCGTGTGATCGGTGGATATGTTATGCAAATTCAATTTGCACTGCGAATGCCGCTGCGTGCTCCGTACCGCTCGCGCAGCCTAATTTCTCCTAGAAACAAAATTATAAGCCTGTGACAAGAGATATATACGACGACATTGCCGTTACAGCAACGGCGCGCATTTAGCAGCGTGAGGCGGCGCGGCGTTCCGTTCCCCTTCGTCGATTCTCGCGTGTGTCCCGCTCTCCCCATTTATCCGCGTACCTAAAGTATAATTGCCACTTCGGGCAATTTTAAGTGCGGCCCGAGTTACGGAATCTTGGCTAAGAAGATTTTCGGGCGGGGAAACTCGAAAGGTCGAGCGCAGTTTTAGCGAGTTGCACGCGCGCGACGGTTAATCCGAAAGTAAATTGCGGTGTTCGCGGGTGAAACGGGAAGTCGCATGCCGTTCTAGCCCGAAACGGATCCTCACGGCGCTTAATCGCCGGTTAATGCTATCCGGGGAATATTCCTTCGCCGTCTTAGAAAGTTCGAATATGTGGCGATGTTTGATATTCCGCGCGATGTGCAAAGATATGTTAATTAAAAGTTAAAACAGTTATACGGGAATACAAAAATAATATTGTTCTGTTTATGCGATACGTAAACGTGACGAATTAACCGGAACGTATCACACAAGCGGAAATGCTATAGTGTAACGAATAAACCTGACACTACCATTAGAGTTTCATCCGTGACTTGCCGTTGCAAATTATGTGTTACGATTGCCGACCATTATCCTTCTGCGCTCCGTTATCTTGCGCGTTCCGTCATCTACTCTCCGATTCTATCAGCGAAATAATTAAGCGACATTATGAATAGTGACACGACAGCCGATCGACTTCGCATCTCACGAGCGACGTTTTTAAAAAAAATCAACGAATTATATAATTGTTCGCGCACGAACACATCGGTGAATTTTCTTATAATTTTCTCATCGTCGTTTTTTACATAATTCACGTGTGCTCTGTTATACGACAGCGTTTAAGAATATCCATCTCGTGCGGTAGTTGATCGCGACAAGCGTGCGCCGCGCGGGTTAATGTATTCCACGGGCAATCATTCGCGGTGCCTTGTTATATGTAAATCACTCTCCGCTCTCTCGCGACGAAGATGGATCGCTCAGACCAATCTCGAATCGAGCTTTCGGTAGCGGATTTTCGAGAATTGACGACGAAACTCTGTTTCTGACGAACATTCGCAACGGTAAAATTTTTTATTCTACATTGTACTTTGCGTTACCTTCTTTGTAGTTTATAATTGAAACATCATATCTGTGCTAGTATGTATCATGTATTGATTCGACATTTTATGTATTTATTGACAAATTATGCGACATGTGGAAATTACTAACCTTTGTCGAGAACATCTGTTGCGTTTCGTCACGAGAAATAAATAATCATACCGCGCTGTAATTTATTGCAACAGCACGCGCGCGAAATTAAAGTCAAATATTTGAGTGTGATTTTCTAATATATCGTGTTTAGTCTGATGATGACGTATCAAATATTGATATTCGTCATAGAGATTGATGTAATATTAATGGCGTTTCATCATTTGCGACTGACGTTTCAGTAATTCGGCACACGAGACGAATAAAGTGAATTAAATGTAACGGCTACCGCGATATTTGCCTCTAAAAGTCTTTAGTAAAAAACAAAAAACAATCTATTGTTGTACATTTTCATCTAACGGACAGTAACGTAAGGAATGGGAAAGAAACCTAACGATGATCTGCGAAAGCTGGTTGGTCGTGAAAAATGTTGCTGGCATTATTGAAGCGGACATATGTATCTATGGTCGTGATAGAAAACAACATTCCATTCAGACGAAGAATACACACTTGGATATACGACCAAGAATTTGCGCGATTGATTTGAAAGCGTTTTTCAATATTCTCTACGTAATACTGTCGGAAATATTGCGGTTTTCTCCCCCCCGCGCATTATCCCCTCGTCTTTCCTTTCACGATGCTTACACGGTGCGCCAAAATAAAGTATAATGTAAGCGAATACCTGCGTATCCGGCGATTCCGTCGAACAAATGTACATCTCGACATTTCTGTTCAAGAAGGAATGAATTACAATCGTGTACAATTTATTAGATAAATAATTGTTTAATAAAATTATTTATTAGATAAATAAACGCGACTAACTTTAAATATTGATAATACAGCTTATTGAAAAAAAAAGTTGTCAAAGGTCTTGTCCATCTCTCTCTATTCATCTCATATTTACCGAAATGAAACGCTCCCTTGTTCCCGCTTTATGCATTTTTGATATGTGTTTTGATGAGTGTGTTTTCATGTGAAAAGTTGTTGTGCGCATACTTTGGCAAGTGCCATTTGTCTCACCAGGAGGATTCTCTCTTCCGAAAGAGAGCGTCGCGGATAAAAGTTAAAGAGTGTCAGATATTCTCTTTAGCCTTGCGCATTTTAAAGTCCGCCAGTTCGCGTTTACCCTCATTAATTATTCAGCTTGGAGAAACATTCCGAAAAAAATTAAAAGAAAATACCAAAGTATACCAGTCGGACAGTCTCGGCTTGTGTATATATTCATTATGCATTTATCTGAAAGAGCGCGCCGCAATCGGTATCTTTCCGGTTTACTGTATTTGCTGCATTAGATTACTATTCCCTTTTAAACGTGATGCTTCACGAGATAGAGAAAAATCTTTTTCAGGCTCGCGCAAGTTGAATTTGCTTTGCGCGAAGCGTCTCAAACAGAGCGGATATGCGATGCTGAATCTTTCGGGGAGGAAGGGAGGGAGAGGGGTTTATTTCAGCCGCTTTTATCAAAGTAACTCTTAATTCCACTTTCCCGCTTTTCCGCTGCAGGCAAGCGCGAATTCGACTACGTTATATTCTGCTATGCGCCGTTGCTCGCGTTTTCCACGATCCGGCTAATAACGGCGCGTGCACGCGCGCGTTTATCATTGACGAATAACGATAGGCGTGATTGCACTTAAGAAACACATTGATTAAAACTTTGCCGGCGACGCGGCGGGTAGGTAGGTATCGCCTACGGGATAAATCGCCGCTACGTCGCTCATTAAGTAGCATAATTGGGTCGTGCCGAGCACAACTTGCGAAATCCGCGCTATCTATTTTCTCCGCCGCTGTTTAGTCATATATAGGGACGTTGCCGCGATATATATATATATACATGTATTATATATCTTTTACCGACCATTGACGCCACCACCGTCGTTGGGCGTAAATGTACATGTACACCGATGTGCAAACAGATTATGACGGATAGTCGCCGCCGAGATACTTAGCCGCGCGGCGTCATTATGGTGCACTCATTTTTCAAGCGCGTTCGCGAGATATCGTTACTCGGGTTCCGGGCGAAGTAGGTAGGTATAGGTAGCTACTCCCTTCGCGCGAGGAGAAGTTGAATTAACCACGATATAAACCCGATGCTCGGACGCGGTCTTCTCGTCTGTCGGCGTCTAAAAGAGCCCGTGCTCGGGATATTAATTCCCCGATATGACGCGCCGAAAAAAAATGTCGTCGCGCTCGCCGGACAGAGGGTGGAGAATTATCCAACGGCGAAAGATAATAAAAACACGAGGCGAAAACTTCTCGACGCAAATACAAAACCAACTGCCAAAGTGACACGTAAACACAATATTATTATTCGTCATATAATTGCCGCAAAATCCTGAGAGCGTCATAACTGTAGGAACCGAAATTATATTATATTGTACATTTATACGAAATTATATTACGTATACATTTCTGTCAAAACATGTTTTTCACATTTAATTCGACTGAGAATTCTCACAACGTGAGATTGTATATTTGTGCGACCTAATAACAAATATTTTTCTTTTCGTTTGATGTGTGTTGAGGTGTCTTCGGGTTCGCAACGAAAATTTTAATTTGAAGTGTGTAACAGACTCTCAAACCAGTTGCAGGATGTTATGCATCAATTTCCAAAAAAGAATTAATCCAAACGTTTCAATTGGAACACAATTAAAATTTTAGATCAAGAACATAATTATTTTAAAAGACTAACGTCAGAAATGGTCAACATTAAACTAAAAAACAATACAATTAACGTTATGCAGGACGGCACTACTTGACGATTCTTACTCCCCCTACATTGATCAGATAAAATCTTATGTTGGTCAAGGTAGGGATCCACATACTGCTATATAGCTTTACACATACACTCTCAGTCTTGACGAACATGTGACATAACAACACACACATTTTAGTTACACGTTGACTACAATAATCGTCAGATTAAAGAAATGTTGGACATAGTTTGTAAGTCTAGTAACTTTATTGTTAAGCATATGATGACATTTGCGTATCCAAAATTGTAATTCATTATTTATAACATTTTATATCATGTACACCAGACATTCCACTGATGATGACTACATAATAAAGTCGAAACGTTTGGATTAATTCGTTTTTGGAAATTGATGCATAACATCCTGCAACTGGTTCGAGAACCAGTTACTCACACTTCAAATTAAAATTTTTCTTTTCCCCCACTTGATGTATATCAATTGTCTGTTAACGAGTAAAACTTATAAGATATCGGCTGTGCGGCGGCGTCACATGACGGAGGGTAGCGATCGGCGCGCTTGCAGATCGGCTAATAACGCCAAAAACCGCGTGATGCTCCGGAAGTCACATGGCGTTGATGAATATTCCGGAGCATTCGAGAAGTTTCAAGGCACGGTGGATTTTTCTGCCCGCGTTTGAACCAAGACACTCTTGTTCGGAGCAGCGATCCATACGGACGCTGAAGAGTCGCGTCGTGCCGAGTATTTTGCCGTCGTGTCGGTCCGGTGGTATAAGCCGGTCAAAGCGCAGCACTCTACGTGTCTTGCGTAAAGCGAAGCTAGTGAGAAGTGTTTAATAAAGATTGTTAATTTGTTAATCGCAGAAAGCGTTGTTATTGGACTACCTGTCTCACGGTGTGATCGTCGTCTGTGTAGAGTCATGCCGAACGAAGCCGAAGTAGAGTCGAAGGTCGTGGTTGTTGTCGTCGTCGTATTCAACCGAAAGTCGAAAGTCGTAGAAAACATTTTCAAATATAACGTTTATTGTCGAGTCGAAAATTTCTTACAAACTCAAAACAACGATTAACAATTAACGATATAATGCTGAGAACAAGCAACAGAAAGTCCGCATTCGTCGCGATGAGAGAAGACGCTCGAAAAAATTACGCGTTTCGATACGGATTGAGTATCGCTGACAATTATTACACGTATAAGTTCTTATATTTAATTAATTAAACTGAGAATATTCTAACAAATAATTTCATTACGTCATAACGTTCATAACGTCATAACAAGGAGTTAGATTATTACGGCAAGAGAGATGTTGCGATGCTGTTGGCTGAGCCGGTGCAACAACACGCGCGATGAACTTCCGCGTCTGTAATAGTTGTTATTCGCATTCTCGTGAAGATGTTGTCTTTCGCGTCGCTTATCATATTGCGTTTGTTTGTCACACGTGTTTATCGACTTCCTGCCGATAAACACGCGTTTGCAATTCTACAAAATTGCTCTCTCTCTCTCTTTCTCTCTCCACAAATAATATTTAAAAAATAAAAATAATGTTCAAAAACTTATTAAACGTCACAGCGTTCATTTGAATGCTCCGTCCGTTTGTTTTCGATATTCTTCCTTATGGCTAATTTAAAATACATATATAGATCGCAATAAGTACCGACACTTCAAAGCGTGCTTATTCCAAAGAAGCGGGACAAGTAACTAATTTCAAAGGAGGGGGTTCAACTTTCATAAAAAATTCCACGCGGCACGGAGCCCTTTGTAGATCCGACTGGCCCGGTCGGATCGTAATGTATGCCGCGGCTTAAAAGCCCGCTTCCTGCGGAATGCGCAATTTACTTTTTAATGTACATTATTAAATACTCGCGTGTCCGCGACGATATCAACGCAAGACCGCGAAGCATTTGCCATTGCGCGACTGTCTTTGACAGTTCCGCGAGCTCGCCGAAAAGAACGTCGATTGCGTAACGCACTTTCGAACGATATTGTGATTTCACGTATGGAGTTCTCAAACATAGACCTAAGTGTAGAATTCAAACACGCTTTTTGCGTATTGCAAATAACATATAGAAATAACGCTCGCTTTTGTGTTACCGTATTTTTTAAAAATTTTGTTTTATTCTTTCAATGACACATCAAACTTTGTTAAGAAAAATGTAAATTGCTTATAAATTTATTCTTTCTGGATTGCAAATAAAATATAGAAATAACGCTCGCTTTTGTATTACCGTATGTTTTTTTTTTATTTTGTTTTATTCTTTAATGCAAGATCAAACTTCGTTAAGAAAAAATTTAATTTTTTATGAATTTATTCTTAAGTGAATTAGAAACGGGAATTTGCGATTTTATGAACAGAACAAACACATACTGGTAATAGAACACACACGTAATGGTTTACGTAGTGTTGTGACCTAGCGATAATAGTTCCTCGATTGAAACGTTGTTGGCTTTGTAGAGAGTCGAAATCGTCGAACAAGTCCAATTCACGATTAACGCCAACATTCCGCGGCAGACAGCGCGGTAAATTGCTCCAGATTCACGAAGTTGTGTGCATATCTCGCTGTTACAAATTCGCCCTATTACATTTCTCTGCAGACTGTTTTACCTGTCTCGCATGTGTTCCCATTGAAATCTGATAGAAATTATTCCCGCGAGAAATTGAGAGGCAAGCTTGTAGTGCGCGCGCGCGCACACCTGACAAAAGAAGCAAGATGAAATCCGCGACCTGCACCCGTGCCTTAAAACTTTTGAACAATTTGCGCTAGTTCGACGCAAACGGCACCTTCTCGCGCGCACAACTCGAGGGAAAGTTTGCGAAGTGCAGGCGAAAAGAGCGCATACGCGACGAGATAAAGACGAGAAGATTGATTTCAAAACGAAGATTTATTTAAACTAAGAAAAAAAATATCGAGAAAGAAAATTTTTTTCTTTCTTGCTCGGCATCTATAAAAATAACAAAAACAATTCTTAATCCTTCGAGTAAATAAAAAATGTCGCACTGTGTTGGCCGCTGACCGACTGGGAAATGCGAAACTGGTCTGCGCGTTCCGCCTAAGAGTAACTGGATCTCTCACCGAGTAGACGAAAGCAACGGTGGCCTGGCAAAAGCGGGCGCAGGAATGCGCCTGGATCGCTATAAAACGCTTCTCGACACGCGCAGAACCCTTTGTCGCGGAAGCAACGCGTGGACAAAGAACGACGCGATATCTGTATAGCCGCTCGGGCACGTTCTACGCTGACTGTAAACGCTTGATATTTCCTTAACGCGCGCGCACGTAAAGCACTTCGGTTGTTGCCGGTCGTGCAACGAGCGTAAGTGCGCCCTCGTCGTCAATCGGCATGCACGATAGCGACCTTCATTTAATGCATCTCGTGTTACACACCGTGTTATCCGCGGCGATAATATTGCGCGATAATCGAAATTGCGCTTTCTACCGCGAAGGTAATCTTGGGGCTGCCTGTGCGCGCGATTTGTACGAGGAGAGTGCGATAATTGTCGATGACTTCGTCATCGAGCTTGTTTCTGATAGCGTTGAATTTCTGTTTTTTTCTTTTCGCTTACCTCTTCATCATGGATGTATCAAATTTTAATGCTTGTGCGTGAACCTTGTTTCGCAAGGTGCCGAAAAAAATGAAAGCGCACCGAGCTTAGATCGTCGCAACGATGTCGCTCTCAAACGTTATATTTCTGTACATCACTCTCAAACAAAGAAAGGCTAATATTATGGAGATGAAACTGTATGTATGTGCATAAATTTGTCATAAATTTCCCGGGCGTATCCTAAGATCGCTTGTCGAGATATAAACCGCGCGCTCACGCGCGCAGCGTCCGCCGATTATAAATGGCTACGATGAACTTGTTCGGTCACCGTGTCACCAGATATCGATGCGAAATATCCGCGCGAGAAATCGCTTCTATCTCCGCTGTCACGTTGTTTTCTATGCTCCGTGTGATTCTTTTTCTAAACCGTGACGGGGCGGAGAGAGCGCGCGGCGAGACGAACGTGTAGCGGCGCAATCCGGCAAATGGAAACGTCGTTGCCTCGGCGCGACGCACAACGTGATCAAAGTGAATGGACAGAATCAATCGGAATTTGACGGAGTGACAAACGCAGTCAACGGCGATCGACATCCGATCGAACGTTCGCCGACCTTTCGCGCTCGCGACCATCTGCTCGAGATCGAAGTCGTTACTGCCGGCGCGCCAATCCACTTCGGTCGGTATATATAACGCGATAGCGTGCACTCGCAGCACATTTCTTATTCAGCATCCGTCATCTATTCGCGACTTATAATTCGCAATTAAGATAATGCGTCTTTACGAGCGGTGCGCGCAAGAAATTCCTCAGATAAGACGCGTTCTTTCGGTGACCTCGCTCTCGACCAACTGTTAAAAGAAAATTCAATTTGTATTATGCACAGTAACGAGAGCGCGATAATACGCGTCAATGCTAAGGTTACAACCCTCGCAGCTGCAACAACTGCAACACGAATCGTCGCTCCGGTTAACTTTCGAAAAGTTGCATTTCTCGAGAAAATTAAATTTCCGACGCAGTTATTTCGGGAGACATTTTTGTTTGTATAATTAATTATGTGCGATTAATGCAGAAAAAAACAACAATGAATAAATTTGAATGAGTAAAACTTTCGCTGCGTGAGAATGTTAGAGAAACGCACGTCGCACTTATTCTTTTTTGCATAATCATCTTTAATCGCGAGAACCGTAACGCCGCGGCACAACGCGCCGTATTCGCGACACTTACGGACTCGCAAATGGTGTTAATGCGCCAAGTTTCTACGTTAGAGAAAAAATAACAAACAAACAACGTGAAACGCGTGTAACGCGCGCTTCA
Organism: Pseudomyrmex cubaensis; assembly: GCA_014825685.1. NCBI lineage: Eukaryota > Metazoa > Arthropoda > Insecta > Hymenoptera > Formicidae > Pseudomyrmex > Pseudomyrmex cubaensis. The sequence continues at coordinate 12,135 of QVOA01004365.1, read as the reverse complement.
CAAGATGTGACGCGGCTGAAAAAAAAAAAAAAGTCTTGTTTGAATATTTTAGCGTGACCGGATAAATGTACATGTCGCATAAAAAATAGCTCGCAATTTTTCCTTATTTTTCTACATTCGCTGATAATTCATTTAAGAAGTTTAATCCTTTCGCTCGCAGCATTCCCGGTCGCGGGAACATACTTTCTCGTCATCTGTAACATGCAAGTTTTAGACTCACTTAGATACTGTCATATATTTCGCTCACATATTCCGGACGTGAATTATTTAGCACCATCTGTAATTTTTAAGCGAAATAATAATAATAAAAAAAAAGAGAGAAAGAGAGAGAGATAAGCTTTGTTGCATTTTTTTTTGCAGCAAGGCAGCGCTAATCTTGTTCATTAATATTTCTCTTCAGTTGAATAACGTAACGGTTAAGCTTCGCAGCTCAGCTTCGCGCATGTCCGCTTATACGTGAACGAACGTAGTTTAATCGGAGAGATGTGATCTTCAAAGTGGCAATAACTTTCTTTTACGATTATTCAAGGTTCGAAATTGCGAGCGATCGTAATTCGAGCAACGCGCGAAGCTACTCTTACTTACATATGGAAAATGCTCAAGAGTCTCGCGAGACAAGGGGTAGAATTCTGTGTATCAAGCACTTTGCGTATTTTAATTGCCGATTTAATTGCCGTCTAATAATATTATGCATATACTTTATGTCAACTATTCAGTAAGATAAACTATGGACTTTGAAAGTGATCTTGGTGAAACGAGAGAGAAAGAGAGAGAGAGAGAGAAGAGGGGAAGAAAGGAGAAATTCCGCGGTCAGCATAGTTTGAAATCTTTGGTTTAGGATAACATCACGCTAACAGCTTGATTGAAATAACCTACTATTGAAATAGTTTGAGATTGTCGGACGTTGTGTGGACGACGATATATACGTTCATTAAATATATACACGTGCTAATTGAGTTATGTAATAATTGCGTGGTACAACAAACTTCCGTTTCTCATCAAAGAGTTATATTATCGGTTATATTACCTGAAATAGTATTACATATATATATATATATCCAGTATATCCTATATATAATACTTGAGAATGAAATGAGAGGATTACTAGAGATATTACGATATCATTTAATGTGGAAAGAGAATGTAATTTTCTCTGCAACGAATAATTTAACTGTTCGTGTTTAACTTTTCAATATAGAATTTCAGACAGTTTTACAAGGAAAAGATTTCAACATCACAATATCACAAGGAAAATCCTTGTGATATTTGTGATATGTTGAAAAGATGTCCGTAAAGTGATAGGTGTCTACGCAAATGTAGCATTAAAACTTATTATATTAAAAAAAAAACAAACAGAAATTTTATATTACTTTTTATGTATGTTTTAAAAAATTGTATAAACTGTACTAATGGATGTAGCTACTGTTTTTTACGTAATTAAAAAGTGTCAAAAAAAATTAAATGTAATTAAAAAGTATCAAAAATATAAAATCTATTAAAGCAAGCAGAAAAACTAGCTCCGATTATAACGTATACGTTCATATAAGAACAATATGCATGTGTGAATGTTTCATTTTGCGTAACTCTACTCGTCTCTCTCTCTCTCTCTCAGATTGTAGAAATATATTATATTTAATCAACACACAGACGCGCCGACATTTCCGCACATGAACTCGGCGCGCCTCGCATCTGCATAGTAATCACGTTATCGCGTGTGTTCCAGATGACTAACTCACACTATTTTCTAAAAGAGAGTCAGGTATGTTCAAAACAAAAGTAAACTCTCTCTCTCTCTCTACGCTTATTTTTGTCAGTTCGTCGGCGGCAAAACAAAGTTACGTACACGAATATAAGAATGCAATATTGCAATATTGAAATTATAACTGTTTTAATTGTAAAAGAGAAATTGAAACTATAGTCAAAAATGTATATTTCATAGAATATGCTGCGGAACTTTTAGTTCGCTGATGCAGCTCGCTCGCCTCGATGTGTAATTAAACCCGATATATAATTATAAAACGGGATCAAGGACTAATTAGAGATCAAGACTTAATTAGGAGTCATTAACAATTACCGATTTCACGTTTTGTTAAGAGAACATTCTCGCGGAGGTGCAGTCTTACCGCACTCTCTCTCGATGACCGCGACTGGCTGGAAAGCTGGAAGGCTCGGCACATCCGTGGGTCACCGACGACAGTAACGGTGGCAATAACAGTAGCTACGACCGATCTGGGCAATGATTCCGCATTGTTCTACAGCGGCAATAAATGTCAGCCGATCGCGTTCCCTAGCTGCTCTGCCGCGAGGCGACGGTTGCTCTTTCCTCTTCTGCTCGTCGCGCTCCTTTTGCCGTCTCGTTCGTTGGTTGGTCGGTCGGAATCGAGGCACCGTGCGGTCGGCCATGCAGCTTTCGAGCTTTAATGCGATCGATTTGCCGGAACGTCGGACCGGCTCGTGAAGGAGGCGGACACTTTTCTCGCCCACGTTGTGAAATATGCAGTTTGACTTTTCCTCGTGAGAGTTAATCCGCGGAGAATCCGCGGAGTAACGGTTTTAAAGGGGATGTTTTATTTGCCGCATCTGCTTGCTCGTCGGAAATACCGCGTTCCCATTAAAAATAAACAGCAAAAAGCTCCTCCATAAATCAATAGACAGCTAGAACTATCCCGGTTCCGTCGGTCTTTTTTCTTGGAGAGAAATCGGAATAAAAGCTTGAAACGCGCTGTGAAAGAAACCGCGACGCGGTATCCCAGATACTCTTCCGCCACAACGCGAGTATCACGAGAGAGGTCGCGTAATAACGAGAATTCACCGGGGCCGAGCAATTTCACCGAGTTTCAAGATTCTCGAATCGAGCTGTTCTCCCGCAATCGTCCGGGAAAGAAAGAGAGAGAGAGAGAGAGAGAGAAGATCGCGCAAGATAACAGAGGAATATCTTTCGTCGATAACCATCCGTTCGCACGGCCAGCAATCTCCTCACCCTGCTGACCCGATCATATTAATTAATCGATAGCGCGCGAGGCAACCTCGTAAGAAACTCGAGCCTTTTAGGAGGCGCGACGCAACGCACGCTCTTCGATGAATCGCAAGAAGAGCCGATGGCAACCAACGATAAGAGGAAACGGAAGAGGGATAGACGAGGACGAAGAGGATATGGGGTAAAGGAGGTTAGCGCACGACGAGACACTCGAGATAGATCGCGGGAGTCGCTACGCGGCCTTATTACATCGTAAATTCCCGCTTAGTGATGGATAACATTAACCCATCGGCAACGACAAATTACTTAACTCCAGCGAGATCGGGTGGCGCAGCCTCCTCCGTTCACCCGGAAACTGGTTCTTCTTCCGGCGCGGTTCCCGCAACCTCGATCGATGCTGTGTTGTCGAGAGTGCGGCGGTTTCGAACACAGTCCGGCGGTGCGAAATTACCAGCGGCAAAGTCACGCGGTTACTCTCCTGCGACAAACATTCCATCACCATGGCTTCGATATTGCAAAGGGAAGACCAACATCGGCGTAGCTACATTGTTTGTGCGCCTTTTACAGGCTTCTTAGGCATCTTTTAAAGGTGTTTTTTTTTCTATTTTATTTTTTTTACTTCACTATAAAGTGAACGCGAGCGTCAACGCAAACGTCGTTACGTCGCAGTCGAGCGTTGCCGCATCAGGACGGTTACCTCGTTTCGGTGCGGCGGCGGATATTGCTCTGCGACTGGAAGACGCGCAATTCGCTCCGATGAAACTGCAGTACTTCATGTTTACGTGCGGTTCACACAGAAGAGCATCCAAGAGTACGTTACATCGATTTCCTCGGAGAACCGCGCGACCCGCTGTAACCGGATAATTCATTAGCGATATAACCCGAGACGCCCCGTGAATTCGCGCGACTATTAAACATTCCACAGATTTCCCAGAAGAAGAAGAGAACTCTTCTCTTCCCCTTCGAATCATTTTCCCTCGCTGGTCGTTGCTGTTCGTCGTTAACTATTATACGGCAAGCTTTCAGTTTCACGTGAGCCATGGTTTATTAAAACAGAATATATGGAAACATTTTATAGATCCAATAGCGAGATAATTACTTTGAATCTTTTTTTTTTTTTTTTTATTTAGGATGTGACAGAAATATCATATAAAGCACGAAAACTGTATGTAACGCGTATTTTTTTAAATTTAGTCGTTATAAATTCTACTACGAACGAACTGTAATTTGAGGGTCGAGAGCGTCAGCCTCACAGAACGAATATTTCATCAAGAATATTAAATTTCGCGCAGAAATTACTTTGTTATTTATTTTATTTTTTTATTATTTTTTTAAATTTTATTACTAACCGCTCTGACAAGAAAACCCACGATCACACGGTTCCTCTGAAGCAGCTTAGCAGCTAACAAAGGCAGTTAACAAGGCAAAACTGGAGAGGTGTAACTTCCCTTCTTTTTTTCATAAAAAATTAAAATACGTAATTATCAGAATTAAAAATTATCCGAAAATTGCAAGTTTAACAACATTGCAAAAACATGCTGAAAGTAAAACGTACTGAAAGTAAATGACGTATCTACGAACCGTAGAAGTTTTGTTTTATCTCGACAAATATATATGTCGATGGTTTAATAACGACGTAGAGCGCCGACACGACGCAAAATAGGTAGCTACTTACCTGCGTATACGGCGAGAAAATCGCCGACAAGTCTAAGTGTTGAGCGTATCATTTATCATAACGTGATAGGTCAGAAACCGTGTACAACCGGATATTAAACACGCAACTCCGATAAATAATACACGTAAACCCTTAACGCGCGTCAGAAGAAAGTTGTAAACTGCGAAACCGCAAACAAGCGGTAAGATAAAAATTCGCAACAAGGACTGTTATTAGCGATTTCTACGACAGGTCGACAAACGATGCGGATAATAAACATATACGAAATACGGATTATTATTTTCTAAGTACATACCGTGAAACACAGACAGTCTTTAAATCACTGGCACGTCACCCTCCTCTTTCTCTCTGTAAACCAGCTTCGATTTTGATATTGTAGCTCGCTGCCATTAAAATATTAAAAAAGTTTCGAAGTAACGTCGACGGGAGAACTTTTGAAAGAGTCTACAACATTTGTGGATTTTTTAACGCCGTGTCCCACTCTGTTTTAGAGAGTTATAGGAGATATGATACATACATGTTCGCAAGTTATCCTGCAAATACACAGATAAAGTAAACGGAATATATGTATGTAATACGATTCTTTATTAATATATTGAAATTTTAATTACAATTCAATATTTCTTATATACTCAGTTTATAAAACTTCTAATTATTAAACGAATTAAGATATTTAAGGCTCATATGGTTTTAAATCTAATAATAAATTTCCACGATGGTGAGAGCCGATCGCTGGATGTTTTTTGCGGATAAATATATTTAAATATATTTATATTATTTAAGAGTGTAAATTTTTTCTTACACATAATTTTTGAATTGAAATTTTTCTGAAATCAAAATGCTTGATTTGGATCTCGTATACGAGAATATCCACTTTTCCTTCTCAATTAATTTAGAAATTATATTGCGAAAAAAACACCTCGGCCAGGAGTCGAACCTGGAATCTTCGGCTTTCCTTTTTCTTCTAATTATTGTCACTCAAAAGTGATTGATAGCACAGCTCTATCTATATTCGAGGCAGAGAAGTAGAACTTGGTCGTAACGTGTACGACACAAGTTCCTGGACTATCAGAAAGGGGGGAAGAGGCATTGCTGCCGATAGACTTCTCGATCTCGTTAGGAGCGAATCTCCGAACGCAAACGGCCGGTTCGTTCATTTGCTCGAGCAGATCGCTCATGATAAGCGTGCCAGCCCTGTCGTCATATCTCGCGAGACTTCGATAAGAATCTTTCGCAGCGTGCACCACAGTACAATGCAAACTTAATTAAATGGAATCTCGTCGTCGTCGTCGTCGTCGCAACTGTAGTTCTCCACGTTGTCATTGTCCTATGTAGCGGTAAGCTTGTGGATAAAAGCAATAAATGCGCTATATTGCGGACTTGCAAGTGAGCGCAGTACCTAATAATAGATTTTATTTTATCTCTGATGAAAGAAATTTGGAGTTTGATAGCAAGTATGCGGTCACTTGCAATTGGATTCATCAGACTCCCAAACATTCAGCGTGAAAGGGAAGCTTCAACTGAATATCCGAACGACACTGTCTAGTTGCTTGAAATCGACGCTAGAAACGCACGTAAGGTACGTTGGAACACGGCGACGGAGCCGAGATTCAGTTTCCCAAAGCTGCAAGCCGGAGAGAAATCCTCCCCAGATGTAATGCGCATCGTTTCGCCGGCATTCAACGACGCTCGTCGAAATCGCATGAGAGTCGTTAAGAGATCATGTTCAAAGCTCGCAAACTTAATCGAGTCGACTGTTCGACGCGAGTGTATCAGCGGCTCTTTGATGAGGTGTTTCTTGTTGACAAAGCTTTATCGAAAAGTTCCGTCTGTGACGCTACATATTTGTGTAAATGTTTGTTGTGATCGAAAAAAAAAAAAACGTTTTTACGTGCAAATGGAAAATTAAGATGATTCAATTGTTATTTATAATTATTACCGAACAATAATTCTCTCTTTCTTTCTCTACAAATTGTTAAATATCTTATTACACATTATCATTATCGACAATCAGCAATAATACAAGGTTTTGTTATTACATATAACGATTAAATAATATTTATTTATATTACTATTATCGAAAGTAATATTTAAAGACCTATTATACTGATTCACACAATTTAGCTTCTATAAATGTTTCATATACAATGCTGTTCGATGATTTTAATATTTGCACGATGTGTCTGCTGCGCGTGACATGGTGCCATCTATGCCACCTATTGGATAACGCTACGAACTTCCAAACAACTCGATATAATAATCCTCTCTATATATTTACGGTGAGATATATTGTTCAGATCATCAATGTATTATTTTCATGCACACAGATGAACGAACGTACTAATGATACTACATAAATCGAACGATATTTAGCGTTATGCACGACCGGCCGAAATGATTATGAAAATGTGCCGTATCATGTACCATGCATTAGTTGGAAATTAATTTGTGAGCAAGAGCTACAATTAATTTGGGTTTTTGATATTAACGAGCTACGGTTATTGCGATTGATGATTGTTTGATATTTCATGGTTGTTTGATATTTTGTCATTTTATGTCGCCAACTTGTAGCGCATTCACATAAGCTTTTTATTACAACTAACTCCGTTATTATGCAGTCGTATAGCATATCATACACATTTTCAAATCTTATAAACGAGCTTTACTCGCTCGCGAAATTAAATTGAAATTCAGCCACTTTTCGAAAATATATTCACGGACTTCTATATATATTATTTGCACTACAACGTTTTAATTAACTTTTCAATTTTCTATGTCGCAGTACAACGTAACCATAATTAAAACACTCGGATCAAATTTAAAATTTTTACTCGAAACGTTCATTGCGACCGGCCATTGCGATTACATTTATTAAATCACAATCTAATGAAATTCGTTCAAAGTAGAATAAATAAAATTGAAACACGAGTACTACCTATCTTTCTGCGTCTCTTGCAAATTTTTTTCTTCAAGAATATGTTAAGTGTCGATGGAGGGATTTGATCATACTTTCTCTCTCCCTCCCTCCTCTCTCTCTCTCAAGCCTCACGGCTGACGTCGGCCGCAAACTCGGATTCGACGAGCTCCGGTGTACGGAGCTTGTTAATTGCCGTTGACCAAACGTCACAAGCGACACGCCGGCCGAGCGGCTTACCTGCCAAATTATGCCCGTTCCTCCCACGGGCCGTAAGCTCACATGCAAATCACTCGTATGTCGTCTTGCTAGCACGAGCTCAGCACAATTCAACGCGCGTTGAATTGCTCGTGCTGCCAACGCTGCTGCTGCTGGTGCTGCTGCTGGTGCACGATCCTCCATGCGGGAGGAAGCTGTAAATCAAGTGCAAGCGACTTCGAAGACTTCCGTGGCCGTGTGAAGCCCGATTATCGCATCGATCTCAACCGAGATGAACGATCTATTTTCTATATCGAACACTTCTCTCGATGATCAATAAGAGCGATTCGAAAGCCGCTCCGGATAGTCGCTCTCGACGTTATCTTTGAAAAGCGCGGGATCATACGAAAAAAAAACATAGTTTTGTATTTTTATTACAATCGATCGCTGTGAAACTGTTGTTTGTCGGGCATCTCGATGTTACTTGATGTAAGACTATTATACGCAGAAATTTATACGAAATGCGATTAAGACTGTAAAGCGAAGAACTTGATGAGAAAGATTACGGTAACGTTACGCACACATATACAAATGAGAGTCGTTACCTTAAGAGAAATATTACCCCGCTATATTCCAGGAAATTCCTTCCACGAAGTAATCAAATATGAAATCTCTTGGGTTAGGTGCTTGAAGGGAAATTAAAGAGAATCAGAGGCCCGATCCTCTACTATTGTTTCTGATATATTTCGCTTCGCGCAATTAAATTCACCGCAATCTATATCACTCCGTTCTGATGGAATATTTATTTTACGTTTTAAAGAGATGTATTATATCTGACTCCGTTTTTCTCCGCGGTGGAAATGAAAAGTCCGCGCGTCTAACATGTCACACTCAAAAAAAAGAAAAAAAAGAAATTAATTAAATCTCCAAGAAGATATTAAATAATTTAGTTCATAAATTTCCTACAACGAATCATGCAAATTAAAAGTTCTTTCTCACGATTACCTTTTACTTTTTCAACCGATACGTGAGTTGTGGATGTTTTTCGTTTCTGAAACGTAGCAACCGCAATAACATTTTCCATTTCTAAGATTACTTGGATAAAAACTGACCCAGTTGATGGGAAGATGGCCAATCTTATAGATCGAGAGCCAGGAGAGAATATATTTTTCAAGGGCTTCGGAGTAGAGAGATCGTATTGAAACAGGTGGCAACCGGCTAGCCTTGAACGCCGAACGAAAAATTGCACCTGTTCTCTCGAGCTTCGTGATATTTTTATTCCTGCCGAAATCACGAACGAGATGAATTCGGTCGTGAGAGTTATTTTCGAAAGCGGCCGACATAATAATTTTCGGCCTTATCGTGTTCTTGCACCTGCGGGTTTTTAAAGTGCGTTAAAGCCAAATGAGAATTACATCGCGTTGCCATAATTACGCGTTGTCATAATTATGAATAATGAGATTGCAATAATAATTACGATATTATTAATTACGATGATGATTGCGCAGAAAATCTTCTACGAGAAACAAAAAGAAACTATGCTCTTTAATTCTACATGTTGAATTTTTTAGATATAGCTTCGAGACCAACCAGCAAATGTTTGTTCTCATTGTAGCGACCTGATTGCGAGATATTATAGTTTATATATGTCTCAACATTTCGCGTTCTGACGGGTCCGCAAAACTTGAATATTCTCTCGATATTATGGAAACTACATTCCGGAGTTATCTGAAGTTATAGTTAAAATGCAAATCTCGAAACCGCGCGCGGATGATACGTGCGCCAAGTTAGAGCCATTGCACATCACCGGATATTTTTCGGCGCCAACCAATTCGCAATTAATATTCACGCGAACGGCATTCATTGTTTAGACAAGAGTAATGCTCATCGCGATGACCGCAGGTAAGGAAGTGTAGTTCGACAATGGCGCAACGTGCGGGACCGCGACAGAGTACGAGCTGTATAATATTATCGTAAAACACCCGGTGTACCGCTGGGGACGTTCATTAAATCATGGACGTATCGATCGCGCGCGATTTACGCGAGTAGTTGCATTATCTCGTCCGTTCCATTTGTTATGTATTCGTTATTCCTCGTCGACTCGCGCGATTCTCGGAATCCCCGCATCACCTGTAGGTCGCGTCGGCGACACGCATTTCGATCCCGCGATAATGCTTCCGATTTTCACAGTGACGCGTCTCGTTTCATACATGTCGTGACTCGTGTCATTTCAATCGTTAATATCTCCAAATACTGTTCCGTATACATATCTTCAGACATGTCTCGACGTTGTCGTTTATCCGTCACGCCTCTCCGTGGCAGTTCGTCAATTTTTGCGAACGAACACGTGCGACGAAAGGATACAATCCTCGACGTGAAAGTAGCGACCGCTTCGCTAACTGAATTTTAACAATTTTGTGAAAAAAAAAGACGATCAGAAAATGGATGTGAGATTACAATTCTATAAGGTTCATATGGGTGTGATACAGCAAATATTCTTTAATCAACGGAGAGTAATTCATGATTAAAAAATATCGCCCGGTTAGATTTACTTTCGCAAATCCGAGAAAATAGTCGAGATCACACGGACGGCGGTCGTGACTATTAATGTTAAAAAAGCAAGTAATGGCTCGGCGGTTTTCCGAGTGCTCATTGAAAGCACGATTGTATGCAAATCGACGCATTAATATGCCAGTATTAGAAACCGACGGACACCGAATTCCTCGAGGCTTACGAATCTTGCGTAAGCAAATGTGTTGAGGGCGCCGCTCTGGAAAGTTCACCCCGACGGTCCCCTTCCTGCCGACGGGCTTTTCATCCTCGTTGCCGTTACAGCAATGCTTTTCGTTCGTTCTTAACGATAACGGTCGAACAAAGAGCCTGGCACACCGGACGTAACAGGCACTAGAGTTCAGCAACGCCGAACGCCCGGAGCTACGTATCGATAAGTGGTACGAAGCGCGGGCGGTACGAAGAGAACGGTTTAGGACGAGAGGCTGTACACGAGGGTCTCTTTACAGCGGTTGATTGCAAAAGAGAGAGGGGGAGGAAGAGAGAGAGAAAGAGAGACAGCGAAGAAAAAAGCTGAAAGATAGAGATTGGGAGGTCTGTATGTAGGCGGAAAAATGACCTTTGCTTGTTACCCCAGGAAGATCGAACATACTATCGCTCGCGCATATATGCCGCGATGACTCGAGGCGTGTGTTCACATATTTACTAGTTTTTTTTTTTTTTTTTTTTTTTTTTTTTTTTTTTTTTTTTTTTTTATGCAGGGGAACAAGCTTTTATTACGAAACGCGTATAAGGCAAGTAATTACAGCACTTCATTTCCTATATGATATAATACATTTCAATATCAAATACATATGTACATTTTACTGCAATATATTTATCTCGGTATAAATTACTTTTACATATGTATGTAAGTAAATATATATATATAAATATACATAAATAGAAAACGTAGAATAAATTTATATTATATATTTTATTATAGTTTTACATATACAATATGTATATATTTATATTTATATATGTATATTACCACTTTGTAATTAATCCTGTAAATTCCGGACATTGATGTCCGAGTGTTTCTTGAAAATGAGAAGATTTTATTAACTATTTAAAAGAATTTTTTAAAAATAAAAAATATATCAAAACTAATGTCATTTCTTTTAAAGCTTCATGAAGTTTTACAGAGTTTTGCAACGTTTTTAACCAGTAAAAAATTCACGTCAGATATAAATGTCCAGAGTTTATAGGATATGTATTTTAAAAAAATATGTACAGGATTAGGATTAAAATATATGTCGATAATTATAACCAAGATATCTACACAAATATAACGTTTAATAGACGTTTATAATTTTATATTATCATCAGTAGTTATCAATTATGTTATTGTTATTGTATGTGAAAAGAGCTGTAATGTGTATTTATTTCAAAAAATGTAAAATGATTGTAGATGGCGGTATCGCACAGCAATCATCTGAGAAATTCTAAATCTCTTTGGATATTCTATCCAACAGCCAATCAACACACTTAAAAACTTTGTCGTACGACAAATGTAATATTAGCCTGAGAGTGCCCATAAAAGTTTTTGAGATCGCTTTTCCGTTCCGTAAGCTAGCGCATGTCTATAGGTGGTGAACATTGGCAACTACGTAGCGATGTCCACGAGCGACTTGTCGATACGTACGCTATGTCCAAACGTGGACATGGTTCTATTCCATGCTATGTGCACGATTCCAAGTGTATGTACATATATGCGTTCATATATGTATACGCGCTTATTTCTACACAACATCCTGCATAAACGGCTCGGTTGACCAAATTTACTTATTTTATATATTAAGTTCTTGTTTTTTAATG